>JASAND010028791.1:0-29042 GCA_030248195.1 Trissonchulus latispiculum
AGACTCACTGATATGATTATATGGGCGAAGCCCCGCTAACGTACCAATATTATAGGCCCACTGATAAAATACAGGGGGAGAAACTGTACAGGCGAGATTGAGAGAGAACAGAGAGAACACGACTAGACTGTACAAGGGAAAACCCACAACTGAAAGGGGGAGAAGTTTGACGGATAACCCCCTCCCAAGAGAAGCGCCCTCTAGCTGGGGTGTCCCAATCATGTAGCTCCAAGGGGGGACCCCACCCAACCAAACCTATCCTACAGGTGGAGCTACATGACACGTGAAGGAATGCTTGCTGACTAGGCAAGCCAACTATTAGCTAAGTAAAGTGATTTCATAATATTTGGAATAACGAAAAGGTTGACCGTTATAGTCAGCCTCTTGCGTTACAAGATGCGTTTTAGTTCAAACGCATATAAACACATGGTTTACTGTGTTAACCGTGACCCCGCCCCCTTATAGCTATATTGTCGTGAAAATTTAAATTTTTGCTACCGATTAATCGTTAGATGTATTGAATAAGATGCTCTGAACGTATTGAATATTTCAAAAACCTTTTGGGCAAACAAACTATTTTCTGACTGACTACAAATATAGTTCCAAGCATACTCGCGCTGTCACTTAGGTTTTATTGCATTCTAGGTGGGTACAAACAAACTTATACGTTTTAACCATTTGGTAGTGTTAAGTAGGACGAGCATTATGGCATTTGCCCACTGTTTGTAATATTGTTCAGTATTATTAGTCGGCCTGCTGGAAAAACGGATGGCTGACCGTTCGGCCGACCAAAGACGGACCGCTGGCAACAAAAAAGTATTGACCTATCAACAACATTGATCTAGTCACTCAATTATTTTAGGTGAATCAGCAGCTACGAAGTAGTTTTTGCAATGCCAAGTGCCCAGAGGAGTGTATGCGTGTCCAATATTTCCCATTAATTACAAATGGTGCATTTCCATCAAGGCCCTACGTAGTGGTAGAGGGACTGAATTGGATTAAAAACAGTTCACCACTTTTGGTAGGTATTGCAGGCATGCAATTTTCAAGTTGTTATATTCCATTAATTTTCCACTCAAATCATTGTTCAGTGCCAGTGAAATAACTTAAGAATGGAAGAAAGTTGCACGCACCTCATCAAATGCTCAAAGAAATTAGTATCTTAGGAACTCGAACTTATGTACGACTACGACGTTCTGCTCAAAGCGATGTGTTCTGGTCAAAGGCTCTAACCAGTTGAGCCACAAGGTCGTGAGCTAAGACTACTAGAGGTCGCAGCAGAAAAGCTTTTACCAAGTGAGGAATAATTTGGTGAGCTCAGAACAGATTATCAGCTGTACAGGAGAATTTTCAACAAGTCTACCAGATTAATGTACAGTAATTTATATTTTGATTTTAATTTATTTAATCACCAAGACATACCATACAAATTTTATTCTGAACCGAATCGCCAATCTCATTAAACAAAGAAGGCCTACTCACACAGTGATTACGAATAGTTAATTTTTTCAAAATACAGAAAATGACACTGTTTAAAATTTGGCATTTAATTATATTTGTTTAGAAAGAAATACAAAACGATGTCACCGCTCGCCGTCTTGCTAGGCTCATTCGTAGAAACGTTACCGAGTCCTTGATATCAGAGGTGATTGAAGAGTACAGAAATGTTCAAGGTTAGCCAACAGAAATATTATCATCCTTGTGAAATCTTGAAAATGAAAAACTTTTATGTTTATCAAACCATATTTCCTCAACTTTCGGATTTTTCCTAATTCTTGTGAAGCTTGGGTAGAGCTAGTTTCTTCGTTCAATGCAATTTGATCCTGGCTTGTTGACTTGTTTTGATAGTTATTTCAGCTGGAATTTTTCATCACATCTTGGTTTGCTTTCAGTATTATTTCTTCTAATCCAAACTGAACAATACTGCAAGGATCTTTGGGTCTATATTTTTAGAAAGCAACAACGACCAGAAGGACCGGCACTCAAGGTCAAACATAGCAGATCCATTACGGACTCTAGGATCTAATGCTACCAAAGATGGTCCACTTCAAAATATCCTTCGAGAAGCCGTAAATGTTTTACTGCTTGATCGCATTCAAGAGTTTCTGTCAAACAATATGGTCCAAGTTGACGTTTATCTGGATACAATGCATATCACCTATCTGAATGAGTCTGCAACAATGGACGAATGGGATGTCACTTCAAACATCGGAGGAGTATTAGGTTAATGTATAAAGATTATTAATTAATCAATTAATAAGGAATAATTAAAATTTTTGTAACCACGTGAACGTATGAGAAAAAGTCTGTCAAAATTTTTTTCACATGTTTATTTAAATTTTTATATAAAGATAGCATAACATAACGCTTACTTCTAAACGAAACACATTGCTCTGCTGCTCTCCACTGAAGAAATCTTAAAAGCATCGAGATTTAGTTTCTAATTTTTAATTTCTATATTTAGCCACTTTGACTTGTAGTTTATGTTTTAGTATGAGATTAAAACAGACTCAAATGTTATATACGCATTGTTTTAGAAATTTCAGTTATATTTGATTGTTGCCAGGCAAGGATTTCACGGTAGAGATGAGATCAGGGCCGAGAAAGCCCGGCCCGGCCCAGCCCGGCCCGGCCCGACGGGCCGGGCCGGGCCGCGCAGACCTGATGTCCAGTCAGGGCCGGGCCGGGCCGGGCCTGAGAAAAAATTGGTAAGGGCCGGGCCGGGCCGCGCAGCTCCCAACTGAAAAAGCCCGGCCCGGCCCGGCCCTGTCCGGCCCTGCCAAGCCCTGACGTTTTTACATATTAATCTATTGCACATGTACACTTTCCAATTCTAATAATTGTCTTTGCCTTCCTGACTTCAAATTTCTTGCTTTCGTTGCATCAAATAAGACTGCTTGTCCTGTGCCAAATATTGTTGGAGTTTGCGTACGGTTTTTCGAAATTTTAGATGATAATGAGTGCCTGTTTGTGTTTGTTTGTCTGCTTTTGAGTAACAAAAATTCAGCCTACTATGTAACTATTTTAAACTCACTAAAACATTAAACCACTTCGGTAATTCGACCTCGGGGTAATTTTGTCTTCCGATTGGATTATTCTCTTGACTCATTTTCTTAGTAGGGTGGGATTCTGAAATGTTCGTTATGCATAATTGATCTGAGAGAACATGTACTTTTGGTCTCGAAAATAAGACAGTAAGGCAGAACACATGATTGTACACGTCTCAAAACGCCATCGAAGAATTTTTTTAAAAATCAGGGCTTTTCAGGGCCGGGCCGGGCCGCGCAGACCTAAGCGGCACGCAGGGCCGGACCGGGCCAGGGCCTGAAATTTTTGACACAGGGCCGGGCCGGGCCGGGCAGACCTAAAATTTGAACAGGGCCGGGCCGGGCCGGGCCTGAAAAATCGGCCCTGATCTCATCTCTATTTCACGGAGACTAATATTCAATTAATAACCTTTTCTTGTAGGACTGTTTGTTGGAATGTCAATGCTAACTATATTTGAATTCCTATTCTTCTTCCGTGATTTCCTCTGGAATCGTTGCATTGGCGAAAAGAAGGAGAGCTTACAGTTCTAATTCATTTAATAATATACCGAAAAACATTTTGTGAGCAGTCACCAAATGTCAACTTTGAATTAATCGTGGCTATTGTACACACAAAAATTAAATTACTTAATATTGTCTGGCGTGACGTCTGTTTCTGTAATCATTATCTTTTCGATAGCGATCTCCGATCTTTTCGATTCGACATCAATATCAAATGAAAATGTAGCTACATTCATCAAATGTAAGTTTTACGAAATAAGCCCCTGGTAGAAGTGTGCTGTTGCTGCACACGTAGTAATAGCATTCATTATATCTATCATTATTATTATTTTGTTTTTATAATTTAGATTTATACCTGCTTTAGTAATATGCAAGGACACAGTATTCGTAGCTGTCTCAAGGAATACAAAGCATTTGGTTTCTTGGTAACAGTGACCAAATTCACAATACATTGACTAACATCGTGGTGTTTGTCCACATCAACCTTGACTAATTTACTGCAAAGCCACTAGCCTATTCCCAATTAGAGTAAATTACTTCAGACATCTGAGGAAAAGTCTCGCTTTCGCCATCAGGTTTACCCCCATAGGTTTTCTAAAACTACACACCAAGGCTGGATACCTCCTTTGGATACCTCTTTTGACATTCAATTAGCTGTTCAGAGAAAAATTAATATCCGCGATAATGAGGTTGGCTTGGGCTTACCATTTCAAGTCACACGAACACCTAAAGTTACAAAATTTCATCCCCTCTTTTTATGCACTCATTTGGCCACAGTATATAAATAAATTTCCTTCCTTCTCAGTCAAAAGAGGTTGCAGTGATATAATTGAGCATTAGCATTTTTCGAGTTCGCGCAACAGTGATGTCAATTGGGCAAAATTCTTCTTCTAAAAATAGTTCTGCCTATTATCCAGAGCAAATTGAACTTTCTCCATTAATGAAAATGAATAATTAGTACTGCGCAAGAAAAGCTTTAATTGATTTGATTTGCATTTGCATTCGATTTTGCATTTGAAAACTGAAACGTAAATAATGAAGTATTAATTAGCTATTATAACATATTGAGTTGTAAAGCAAAATAAACTTATACTATTATGATGTAGTATTTTAATCTTTTTATACTACTAATTTTCGATACCAGTTATCCTGTAGGCAGATTTTCGGCTTCAATTTCAACAGTTAAGTTTCAACTGCAGTTGTCTTTCGTTGCTCACATCTGATAATAGATTGACAGTAAGACTGGTTGTTTCCTACAGAGCCCAGCTAGAGTCCAGACCTCAAGCAAACTTATAACAAGATCCTGGCTTATTTCAAAAGTTTTGACACTTCTAAAGTGTCACAGACCTGCCTTAGTATATAATAACTAAGTTTCCACAGTTCTCAAGTCTAAAGGCGGCCTTCTCTCTCATGTAAGTTGTCCCTGGAGTTTTCAAAGCGACCAGACTATTTTTGTGTCTGTTTGCCGTCAAAAACTTAACGTGTAGATATAAATGAATATATTAATGATATCTGATATTAATGAATGATATATTCAGTTCAGGTTGATTTTTACAGCTTGGTGACTTCCTTATTTTGTTATAATGTATTATTTAATAAGCCTTTTTTGTTTAAGCTGGCGCCATAAAGCATAATTTCCCATTTGCCTAAATTGGAAAATTCGTTGATTTTGTTTCCTTCAGCAACCTATACATTTTCATTCTGCAGAGTTCCAACTGATTTTCCTTTTGAGGCGTAATTGTATATTTTAATTGTTCTGTTTTCGACCTCACTTCCTAATCACTTCTTTCTTCAATGTTTGCCAGCGAAATGACTTGGGAGTCCGCATATGAGGAAATGCAGAGGTTGAGCTGTGCAGAGGTATAAAAATATTGGATACGGGATTAGGAGAGCCAGTTAGAGCCGATTGCGCGCACTGGAGATCGGGCCTAATTTGTTTTACATTTTATTGCTACTTTGTTGCGTTGCTGTGACAATACACCGGATAATTGTACTGTTCAAGTACTGACAACCAAGTCCAACCAATCGTGTCTCCATAATACCTACAGATTAGCTACGAGTGTCTATTTTAGAAACATAAAAACAAAATATGAAAATAGACTTTCGTAGGAAGGACTTTGAGTGATTACTTTTTGATTATTAAAAGTCACAGTTGCTAGTTTCTACAACGAGCTTAACGTTTCTATTTAAATTCAGATATAAAACTTTTTTATCGACCGAAATTTGAGTTCTATGCACACTTTTCTGGTTTGAGGTACACTGAGTTGTATACTTAGAGATTTGCAGTTTGAGTAGAGGTTAGTGTTGTTTCAGTAACCTTCAGTTTAATAGCTTCAGTTTCAGTTTCAGGTCTCCTCCCAAAATAGCTTCAGTTTCAGTTTTTTCAGTCTGGATCACAAAATAACTTTAGTATAAGATTTAGTTTCGGCAAAGTTTCAGTTTCAGTTTCAGTTCATTCAAAAAACAGCAGTGCCTAGCCTTCGGAAACAATATAATGCAGAAATTTATGATTATTTTGATCCCGCTTTAGAATAGTGATAAAAAACATTCAAATCTTCATGCTTGAAGGACTGAAACTAGTTTCGGTTTGAGTTAGAGGTCTTTACCAAGTTCAGTTTCATTTTCAGTTGACTGCCTAAAATGGTTTCAGTTTCAGTTTCAGGTCTCGTCCCAACATTTTCAGTTTCAGTTTCAGTACCTGAGACAACACTAGTTGAAGTGCATTGTTGCTAGTTTTTTTTTTATTTTCTGCCTACCTTTTTTTGTACTTTCTAAAGTGAAACCAAGACAACTGCCCGTTAAGCTATGAGTAACTACGACCCTTTAGATAATTTTTTGAATAAATGTCTGGAAAATTCAAACATAAGTATAGACGCAGTTCCAGATTTGTTGTGTTCAGGTTATCTTCTTCAGATAATCAGGGTGACCATGCCTGGCTTAACGCTTAACGTAATCCAACACTATCATAATTACCTTCCTTGAGCATACAGTTTGTTATTTTTATTTCTAACTGGTCAGATTATAAAGCTGCACATTAAACCTAATATTTAAATCCAACTGTCAGAATTTGCAGGGCACAATTTCGTCTCTGCGCATCTCTTCCATTCTTTTTATGTCTGCAGGAAAGATTCAATTTTCTGTTCTATGTGACCGCCCTACCCTTTGTTAGTTCGATTCTGACTGGGCGAAAGGCAGGGGAGTTGTCGTCGTTAAATTGGAAAAAACTTGGCTCCCTCTCTCATCATTGAAGCCCCAACTATAATGCTTAATTAAAGGAGCGACACAGGCTGTCATGCTCAGTTGTTAGCCATATTAGTGCTTATAACATACCTTATAGAAGCTAAATTGTTTGAGGTCATGCTATAAAGAAATTTTAAGAAAGCTTTCTTGGGCTTTTACTAAATTCTTAATTCTAAATAACTTAATGCTAATAAATAATCAAGTATGCCAATAGAGGAGTCCTTTTCAGTACATTGCGTTCTTACCATTGTGTTCCGACCACACAGAGTTGTAAATAAGTACCCGCGTACACACGAATACACGCGAGTAGTAGAAAGTTGGCCTACCCACACTACTGTATGCAGTACAGTATGCAGTAACCACTATCGTATCGATGATTGTCAATCTTTGACATTATAAGCAAAATATTTTGGACTGCAGCGGAATTTAAAAGAAATATGTCAAATTTTGTGAGTTGTTAGTTTCGCTTTCCGAGTCCCGGCCACCCCATCAACCTGTAATCCGTCAAACACGCAACAAACGCGCATGCATGGAGTTCGAATGACATTTTTAACATAAACAGTCCCGAATATTACTGTCGTGATCAAAGGATCCTGTTACAGCTTGTTATAGCTTATTACTTGCTACAAATGCTATGATTTCTGTACAAAACTACCACCCACGATCTCGTTCAAATTCAGTAATTACTATACTACGCAACCACCTACGTAACTGTCAACAGAGTTCCGAACGTGTCAGATACATACTAGCAATATTCGCTTTACAGGGTTCTTAGTTTAAGCTTATAGGGCGTGGTAATGCTTAGTTCACAGGCTTATCTGCTCTGTTACTGTCACAGTAAATCAAATTATTATTACTCCCACGGGTACCGAAATTCGCGCGCCTCAGCTATTGTTCAGACAACCTGTGTCGGCACTTTATGCTAAGTCAGCAATGATTGCATTACTTTATGATTAAAGCTCAAAATATCTTTCCTAATCGCTTTACGACAAAAATACGTAAATTAGAATCTATTTTTGTTTTGTAAGTGCAGGCGTTTTTATATAACTAACTACGTTTCCGGATCACTCTAGTATGGTCCGGGTTTTGTTGTCACCGAAATATAGTCATACACATTTTGTGTCTTTATCAAATCAAATTTAGGGACTATCATGAAAAATCCCATCAGTGTTGTCCAATCTTGAGACATTCTGAAATATAATAAACACGTAGGCGTTCCATAGGTATTTTCAACGCATTCAGCGAATCTTTGTATGAAAAGACTGAGAGTTTGTAGGGGAGGGCCAAATAGCCTGCTAGCTTGAAGCATCATGACCACATACAGAATGCCATGGCTTCTGTTTACTTGCAGCATAACGTGTTAGTACGTACACTTTAGACAAGTATTTTATATCCCGCGCAGTAGGGAAGCTTGCCTTGCCTGGACTGCAATCTGCATCTCTAAAAACGAAATCACACACTACTGCTGGCATGCATGCACTGGGCCAAACCTTAGTCCACGTTTTGTATACTGTCCATTAAGCCCATCCACAAAAGGAGATTAGAGCTTTCCCATCGACGACCATGACAGCAGTGTCAGAGCCAGGCAAAGGGATTTTATCTATATGTGACAGGATATTCGCGAATTAAAACAAAAATAGGCTTGATTTTATGTCAGTTTCAGTGTAATACTACTGTCTACTTTTTGCTAATTTTGCTAATAAACTGTTATTAAGCATGAGCTCCCATAATAACTCATCCCTGAAAAAACTCATCCCTGCATGATGCTCACCTCAATTTACACAAAAAATCCTCGGATATGTGTAGTACGACGATGAGAAAGTGTGTAAGCTTCTGCTGGTGTTGTCAGAACTGTAGTTCGCCCAACCTTTCGTGACTCGTGAGTCCCTGTGCCTGTAGTAAAGTTGAGAGGTGTCGGTTCGATTCCCAGAACTCTTCATTACAAGAGAAGAGGTGGTTGACAATACACTCTCCGTTGAAGGAAGGGATGGCCAATAGACAGTCACATTTCAGGGAAACGTATAATAAGGAGACAGGCTACTTAAGAACACTGTATTTGTTTGCAAAACACAAGAGATACTAGTCAACATACTCACGCATAGGATAACGTGGGAGGAATGGGGGGGTGCAGATCCCCCCAGACCGACAGAAAACAGATAGACCCCTCCGCGAAAAGTAAAAAAGGGCACACCCTCTCGTCCAGAAAGGAAAAACGGGTAGACCCCTTAGCAATTTTCACCAAAAATTGGTAATGTTTTAACAAATTTTAACGAGTTTTCAAAACATTTGTTAAAAATCGCAGAAAACTGTACAGAAACTGTTTTTGTCAAAAACGGTAAAAATTCGCAATTTTTATTAATTTCGGGGCAGACCCCTTTAAAATTTTGAAATTTTTCAGGGGTAGACCTTTCGCCGAGGTCGGGGTAGACAGACCCAAAATCGGACCCCGTGTTAATGTATGCTCTACTCACGGTCATCCATAAGTCGTTGCTACGTGGTTTAACGCAATGGTAACGATCAAACTAATGACATAGTCAACTACCTCTTCTCTAACAAAACGGTCAAAAGATATTGTATCTAACTTTGTAAGGCTAACTATGAATGGCTTTGTATGCCATATGATGCTGGCTTTCCGTGGCATTCCAGTTTCGTGGCGTGGCTTTTCATGTACTGTTAAAATATTTTGCAACCAGTAAACCATCGATCGGCTGGCTGTTCAGCCACAGTTCACCAACGCACAACAGAACAGAACATAATATTTACGGTTCGATTCCACCGAAGCCTTTCATTAAAATATCGATGACTGGTTTGTCTATAAACGCCTCTGTCAGGTTCATTTTATGCCTTGAGCCGTTATTTTTATTTCATAGGAAGCTTCATGGAGCTCCTGAAATTACCCTAGTTAACATTCCATTTTCTATTTCAAACTCGTGCGTAGTATGAACGCTATCCGATAAAGGCTTAAATTAGTATCAAGTTTGTTGATTAACTTTAACATAAACACTATCCGTCATTTTGACAGACCAAGCAGTTTTCATGAGCAGGGAAGTTTTAAGGGAATAAAAACTTCAAAAAAGTTATTATCCATATTTTCATAGCTTTTAGCAGCATTCATCCATAGTTCCCTTATCGAAAATATTTCACTAATTCATTATTCTGCTATACATTAAATACCTATTTGCTGACGATAAGCAGAACCGATGGAAAAACCAATTATATGCAGATCTCTAAGTGTACGCATACATAGTCATTTTCTGCTAATTTTGTTTGCTCGTTTTACTTTATATCATAAAAGAGGAAGCTGGTTAGCTATACAGCTTTGTAGAAGAAATGGCAACGCAGAGATCTGAGCAGTACAAGGCTACTTATGGGGGGTGGTCCATTTTTGGGGTCTTTCCCATTACCCCCCACCACAGCTCCGAAGAAGTACCGAAGAAGCACAATTTGACTGGCTGAGTTGAAATTTGGTTGGGGTAGGTTTTCGGACCTGCTGATTCCCAAAATGCAAAAATTTCAAACTTTTAAAAAATTTTAAAGATGTTAAAATTTTAGTTTGGTAAAATTTTTTGAAAAATCTTTGCTGAAAACTTGCTTACAGGGGTTTTCTGGGGCGCTGACACGAATCTGAAATTATTTTTTCGATTCAGCTTTTCGTTAGCTTAATATAAGCTAAAGTTTTAGAGTAAGCTTATCCTAAGTTAACTAAAAGCTGAATCAAAAAACCGATTTCGGATTCAGTCGTGATAAGCGCCCCAGAAAACCCATAAGCAAGTTTTCAACAACATTTTTTCAAAAAATTTTCTGTTCCCGTTGGTTACCCCTACCAAACTAAAATTTTAAAATTTTTAAAAAATTTTTAAAAATTTTATAATTTTTGCATTTTTGAAATCAGCATTTCCGAAAACCTACCCCTACCAAATTTTAACTCAATCAGTCAAATTGCACTTCTTCGGTACTTCTTCGGAGCTGTGGGGGGGGATAATGTGAAACCCATTTTTGGCAGTTTATTCCACTATCTCCGATTTCGCTCATATTTTACATATGTTGTTGTTTGAGCGGGATATTTTAACGTGTTTTTGAAATTAAAGTCGGCTAACTTATGGTTGCTGAGTATTTAGCCTCAAAAGCCGGAGTGTGTATGTTTTAAATATAGGAAGCGAAAAGTTATATTAATTAAAAATATTTAAAAATTAAATGAAATTAAATTAAAAATGAAAAAATTTTATTCTTGCGCCAAAACATCTTTTGATGAACGGTCATGAATCTGCATAATTTTAGGTTTACAGCATAATAATGGCAGCTATGATCATGAACTGCGGTATTTTGGAAGTAGAATTTTGATTTAGGCATCTAAAAATTTTAAAAAATTTATTTGGAGTAAACAGCGGAAAATCACAAAAATCCAATGTTTCCTGTGTATGAAAAGAAGACTTGTATACTGTTCTAATTTACAGGCACAAATAAAAATTTTAATTCCAATGTTCCGTAGTATTTAAATGTTATGTTAAGTACGTAAAGTATTTCTCAGCGCGCGAACCGGGACCCTCATACCCGGAATTTCACAAAACAGCGATTTTTCAAATTTTTCAAAATATGGCATATTATTATACATCAATCGAAAGCTCTTTGGGCAGGGATGAGTTCTTCTCTCTCATAGAATCATGGCTCAGAAATGCTTTTATTTCAAATTTTTCAAAATATGGCATATTATTATACATCAGTCGAAAGCTCCCTTAACCGTATCCCCCCTTAACCTTGTTCTAGCAGTGGATTATTTGTTTGATGGATTACAGTAGTCCGGAAGCTAGCCAGATCATTCACCTATTTTCACTGCCATTCCTATCCGTACTTGCTGCAAACTAAGGTTCATTTGATGGATCTTAATTTTTAGTTGTCTGTGCTCCAACAACATTGTGAAAGGCAGAAAAGACACTGTGCATTCCACCGTTGTTTACAGTCTCGATTTCACTCTTAGCTAATTGGATAAAGCCAGTGCTGTCCTCCCATCTGCAAATAGCGCAAATTATAACTCTATCCTGCCAAATCCTCGAATGGACGCAATTCCTGAGATTAGATTGCTCATTTGCCTTTCCAGTTTTTTGCTTAAGTTTGCCGCAAGACAAACACATAATTTCATGCCCCCTGCAGTAGTCATTACATCCAACCAGAAACAATTAGTCTCCACGGTTGGCTGACTCCTAATGCAGATGTAATCAAAACGTTCAAGTTTAAGGAGTCGACAAGCCTTCAGTCTTCAGAAATGCCCACTCCTTCATTACATACTTTTAGCCATTTGAATCCTTTAATCATATTTATTTTTCACTAACATTAGCATATGATGCCTTTGTTATATTTGCCGGGCGCACATGATTTACAGATCAGCCTTACCCCCATAGAATTAATCTTCTAAAGCTAAACTCACATTAAGCCAAGAGTACATAATATAAGAGTAAGAAACTCTTACACTAGCATAGCATGTACAAATCACGCTAGGTATGCTCGGTGCGTTAAGTCGGGACCCCCCCCCGAAAGTCTCGGGAGGTCCCACTTAGCACTAATTACACGCTTTCATATAAGCGTATGTCTGCTCGTTGATTCGCCCATTAGCCTAAGGCTTACTGTAGGTAATTTATTAGTAATTTTAATTAATTAATTAATTAATTATAACTTTAATTAGGTTAATGCAATTAAAAACTAATTCTACAACTTTGTAGCATTTTATCTGCTCTTTTCAACGATATAAAAATTGTTGCAGATTACATTCCTTCGAATTTTCGTTTTATGCAACAATTTTTTAGATCATTGGAAAGAGCAGAAAAAATGCTACAAAGTTGTCGAATTAGTTTTTTGATTGCATTACGCTAATTAAAGTTATTAAATTAATTAAAATTACTAATAAATTACCTACAGTAAGCCTTAGGCTAATGGGCGAATCAGCGAGATCAGACTGAAACCGGACTGGGATGACTCCTTCCTGAACTATATATGGATCTCTTGCGCCTTTCCCCCAGCCTTAACTTTTGATTTTTTGACCAATCATTTTAAAATTTTGTGATGACGGAGGCGGAATTTCTTTAGGCGGATCAAAATTTCTTAAAGCTTTTAAAATTTTTGAATTCATCAGCCTCCAATATACACCCATGCAAAGTTTTAAAGCGATCGGTCAGAAAATCAAAAGTTAGTGCTGGGGAAAGGCGTAAGAGATACCCATATACTGAGGTTACAGCAAATTGAAATAACAAGGTTTGCCAGCAACCACAGCAATTATCGTAACCTAAGATATATTGTGTAAAAGTTTGTTAGTTTGAAAATTCGAATAGTTTGAACCCTATGCTACATAGTTTGAATTTAAACCGCTAATTGAGTTAGTAGATTTTCGTACGTTGATTTCTCGTTTGCGTAAGGCGAAGAGGTCACTCAACACCGACAAACCCGATGTTCATGTTTTAATCAATACAAATTTGAGATGGAACCGAGAAAATCTGTATTTTATCAGCCGCCGTTCCCTGTCCTATTTGCCTCCAGCAAATGTCTGGCTTTAGATTAAGGCTTTCAAAAAATACGGAATAACCCTGACCAAACTGAACTGTCGGCTAGTCAAGAATTATCGAGAACTTTCAATAGTTTTTGCAACAGTAGTTTGCTCAGTTTACCAAACGAAGTCTTTGTACAAAGGCCCCATTGTTTTATATGGGCAAAAAGCTTCGAATTTGAAAGGCATATATTAAGAGTAGGAAATTTTCTGCTCCTCAATTAGTTTGCGGAATTACAGTAGGTATGGGCAAGTAACATTCGAAAACGTTCTTCTTCAATATTTATTTGGTGCTGTTTGAGACTTTGCAATTTAATTATTAAAAATTGCTAATTAAAAATGCAATATCGTGCTGCTGAGGTACGGAATGGCTTCATATCGTGCTGACGTACTCCTACTTTGTTTTTGCCAAATTCTGAAATTAATAAATTATTAAATGGCCTGAAAAGTTTCACCTATTCTGGCTTCCTAATCATGTGCCCTCAAACTGAAAAATGATGGTTGTTGTAGAGAGCTTATAGATTTGAAATCGCCGTTGAATTATGATAAAGAGCAGACCAAGTCTTCACTAGCTTGTTTTTGTTCATTTGATCGTGTTTTCGCTATCATCGAAGCTGCCATTTGAAATTAAAATTGAAATTGAAAGCTGTAGTTCATTACAACCGTAATCCCGAAACATGACCTGAACACATTTGCTGCTTTGAGGATCGATCAAAGCTCAAACCGTCTAACTACCGCGGGCATTAAATTCCATGAACTTGCTTCAGGCTTTGGGCCTATTTGTGCAACGAGCTAAACTTAGCCAATACAGCTCTTGTCAAGCTAATAGTATAGTTTTATAGTAATCAGAGCATTTATCGGCTGAAGACAAACATAACCCTGGGCTAACCTCACTAACATCGCTTTACCATCCCGTTGATGGTATAAAAATTCAGAAAGCAATTCTGATTATATTAAATTTTAAGTCGACGGGGATCGATGTCATCACTTAAAAACACTTTATGATAATACTTTCATTCCACGAGACCCTAGTGCTGAGCGGGAATCGACAAAAAGAAGTGATTCATCCAGAAGTCCTACTACAAATTACAAAAGCAAGACAAATCTATATCGTTTATTTTTTAAAACATCTCCCATTACTCAGAAATTGGTAAAAAGAGCCTAACTTGCAGCACACCATAACAAAACGGGATTTACACAACAAAATCCAGATCCAGAGCGGATCAAGGAAAAATGAAGCCTGGATTTATGAAGTATTCCATCAACGGATTATGACTTCAAACTTTTTGCAGTGACTCAAGTGGGTGTGTTAAGGGCCACGACATGCTCTATAAATGTGCCTTTGCGGAAATGAAACCGATCCTAGACTGTTAGGGCAAAAGCGTATGTGTCGCCTCCTCCTTCAAACTCTAAGTCCAAGCACAATTAGCAAAGACAACAAGTATTTCTAAATATTAGTCTTTCTGAATTTTAGGTAACTGGAGCTTAGATTAACTGGGAGGGGGACTCAATAAATACTCAGTGTCAACGTACTACAAAATTGCCAAATGACCAGTATATATTTTCTATTTTAAAATTATGCCAGTTTCAACAAAAAATCTTAAAAGACCAAACTCATTGCTCAGTTTTTAAAAATCTGATAACGCTTTAAGCTATATTTAATTCTGATGTCTGATGTTGTTCCGATGTTCTGATCCGTTTTTTCTGCTAACACCGTTTTTGGCAGAACAAACAACACTTCTGCCTGGCTTCAGGAAATTTTCAAATTAGAAAAGAGAGAAACTTTGTTTTTTAACAATTCTGTTTTTCTCGATCGTAATTTGTCTTGCCTTAACCCCCTCCCATAACTTGATGACAAACTTTCTATTACCATACTTAGCGGGCATGAATTATTTAGAGCCTTTGAAACCTGAAGCTTGACGTCAAACCTCAGAGCTCTGTCTGAAGTAAAGTAGAATGGCTAGTGGGATTACGAGGAAATTAGTTCACGGTTTCTTTGGCTGGAGAAACAAAGTCAACTAATACAAACTAACAATTGTTTCCAAATCGATGTCTCCAAAGAAATTGGTTTATTTCAACTCTGCTGCTCCGTCAGAAGTTTCCTTCTAAATTTAACTACTCCTTGTAAATTGCTAATAAGATTAATGGTTTGATGAATCAATAGCAGAATGTCAACAATCTGATATATACTTCATTTCATTTCAACCAATATTTGTTGACTAATTTAGTTTTGACATTATTATTCTGCACATGAGGTGGCAATCTTTTTCTTCAAATTGGTGGTTCGAACACTTTGCATGGTGGGTTGGGGTGGGGGACCGTGATCATGCCAGGGTGGAGTTAAAACTTCCTGTTTTCGTACAACTACGCTGGAAAATCCAAGATCGACTATAATCCTTTTTGTTGCCATTGCAAAGCTGGATGAATTAAACCTTAACTAATTTACTTTAAAGTAATTGAGTAAAACTTAAAACTTTAACCATACTAAATACAGACATGTCCTAATATTTCATTGCCCTCTGGTGGATACAATTGCACTCAGTCAGGTATTTCCAGGGATCTTAGATTTTCCGACTCTTCTCACAAAAGTCATAAATTGAATTGCTACATATTTTGATATTCATTTTGTATTTTAGCCAACCATGTTTAATCAATCTTCGAATATGTCTTCGTACTTTCTTCGCCCCTGCCAACCCTATGTGGATAGTACTATTATTGTACTGGTGACTCTTTATTGTGTAATTTTTGTACCGGCTGTTGTTGGCAATACACTAGTGATTGTTACTATACTTCGATCCAATCGATCAAAAACGGCCACCAATGTTTTCCTGATGAATCTGGCAGTCAGCGATTTACTTCGCAGTATGATCTGCCTGCCGCAGACTGTAACCGCCATTGTGTACCGATGCTTTTTCTCTGGACAGGCTTTTTGCTCATTCCTGTCATATCTACAACGTAAGTGTATAAAATTTAAATAAACCTTTATTTTTAAATTAAAATTAAATTTAAATTTAAAAATTTAAAAAAAAATTAAAAATTTAAAAATTTTAAAATTTAAAAAATCTAAAAAATTTAAAGAATTAAAATTTAAAGAAACCTAAAGTTTTAAATTCTTCTATGATTTAGAAGAAGAGCAAGCCACCAGAGGCTTGGCAGTTGTTGGCACTGCGTAACAGTGCTTGGACCACAATACGCGTCACCTGTTTGGTGGGGGGGGGGAGGGTCGTCAAATATACCTCCCCCTCGTTTGGTCGGGTGAAAGTAGACCAAAGAAGTCCCCGTGTTTTGTGGTGGATGTTTAACCAACAGTCAATCAGATTGCTGAGATTGCAGGAGAGAGTAGAGGATTAAGGTAGTTTCATTGCATTTCAAAATTGGTCCCCGTTTGGTGGGGAGTTAGCCAAAAGGGATACCCGTTTAAGCGGGAGTTCGCCAACAGCCAATTAGATTCAGCAAATCTTAGCCTGTCATAGCAACCTCCCCCATTCGAGAGCTCCATTCAGCCTGCCCCTCACCAAACGGGGACCCCGTTGGCTACTCCCCCAAGATGGTATCCTTGTCGACCCCCCCTACCAAACTCGGAACATTTATGATATCTTATATAATTTACTGTTTTTATTCTTTTGTCTGTATACTATTTCAGCAGCCACAGTCTGTGCCAGTTCTCATACGTTGGTCGTGATTGCCATCGAGCGCTACTACGCCATCTGTCGTCCTCTTCGCTCCTTCAGTCGCCGTTCCACAAACACTACTGTAAAATTGTGCGCACTTGTCTGGATACTGGCTTTCTGCTGCACAATTCCCTTTCCTGTGCTCTCAAGAAATGTAGAATATCTACCCGGTGCTCAGAACTGTAAGATGATTTGGCCTCGAAAGTATCCCAACCTTAAGATTATCTACATTTTCTCAATATCATTTATTATCATTGGTATACCCTTTGTTGTCATGGCCGTATTGTATACCGTAATTATCAGAACGCTGATGAAAGAAATTTCCAGAATAAGACGAACCCAATTTGCCCTTGGAGTGTGCAAGGCTGGTGGTTTGGGAACCATTGCTAACTCTCGTGCGACTGGCTCAAGTCCTACTCCAGTTACACCTGGTTCGTAAGTTTGCTCTAACGTAAATGTCAGCAGTGTATATAGGAGTATCATTCTGTTAAATTTTATGTCCTGAGATCGGATTAGTTACAATTTATAGTTGTGAAAAACCAAGGCTAATCTACGTAGCATTTTCCAATAAGCTAAGTCACAGTGTTTGGGCCATGGCTTCTTTGCATGAGAGAGTTGCGAACCATGTAAGGGCCAGGGCAATGATAATTTTTCTAAAGAAAGAATTTTTCTAAAGTTGCAGTCACCTTCAGTGACAGATTTTCATTTCAAAACTCATTAGTTATTTCTTTTAAACATTATTTAGCACCTTAGGATCTATGCCTTAATCCAATAGCATGAAAGTTCCAACCTATTGTTTTAAGCATTGAACTGTGTTTATTTCAGAGAGCCCTCCAAACAGTCACACCGCCAGCTCATCTCCTGTGCTCTGGAGCGGATGGCGTCCGCAGCCCCACAGCCATTCCTACGGTAGCACACTGTCCGGTCGGGTGGGCAAAAAATTGTCCACTGTCCGGTTTTTCCTACCCCTTACCGATCATTCCAGACTAAATGGACTCAGCTCCAGTTCCGGTCCCATTCTTCGTTCAACTCACACCCAACGTCAGTTGATTGCAAAACGTCGAATTGTCAAAATGTTTCTGGCAATAGTGGTTGAATTCTTCGTTTGCTGGACGCCATTCTTTGTATTCAACGTTTTCCATGGATTGGATCAAATCGACTGGCAGTCCAAAGCCATCTCCTACCTGTTCCCGGCAGTGATCTTACTGTCTTCGGCTAGCTCTTGCACTAATCCCATTACCTACTGTTTTATGTACTCTCGCTTTAGAGATCAGTTTATGGCTGCTTTTCGAAAATCTAGACGGAAAACCGCTGCTCCGGGAGCGGGCGATCCAGCCAGATCGCTTCTATCCGTTAACTCTGAGCCTGGGTCAGTCGTGTGGAATGCCTCACTACGTAACAGGGCCCAGCTAGATTTGCCACAGCTAAGACAGCATTCATGGGACGTTTAAGCTTTAGAACACTAACCTCTAAATAGATGGCAGCTGAACGAATCCAAAGATAGGAAATATTACACCGAAATATGCCTCGATAGCTCAAAAACCAGAAGTCACACATATATTTTAATTTTAAATTTTGTGAGCTTATGCTAACCACAAACTAACTTTCTGACTGACACATTGAATCGTACTAACATTAAAAGTGAAAGTTGGATACTACTTCAACTTCAACTTCAACTTCGACTTCATTTGGAATGTGTGGAAAGAATTCTAATTGTCAGTCATATCAAAACTATTCAAACTGATAGAATATGATGTGTGAATTGCTTGTTGATTCATTAAAAATAAATACAGACGATGTTTTGGCTTAGCTTGAAATGTCACTCTCAGATAAACTCACGACGGCGCAAAATACTTCCCCGTTAAATGATGTGCTTCACCTGCATTATCCAGTAGGTAGCAGCAAGTTGAAACATGAAGTTTATGTATTAAGGGGGGGGCTACTTGGGTCAAAAATTCTACCCTCTCCGATTTCGCTCAAATTGTGTCCATTGATACTCCTTAGGGTCCTACACTAACCATTGAAATTTGAGACGATTTCGTCCAGGAACAGAAAAGTTACAGTCATTCAAAATTTCCAATTCCTATTGAAAATGGCCCAAATTCGGGACTTTAGATTTTACGCTTCTGGCAACGATAACTTACTCACATCAAAACCGTTCGAAACATGCTATAGCTCATTTTGTAGCTAAATACAATATCTAAAACTTGTCGAAGAGCTTGTTTCAAATTTCGGTTTGTAACTGTTGTAATAATCGTTTCCGTGAAGCAGCCCCAAAAATAAATCAAAATGTAACATTATCGAAATTTTTCGAAATTTACAAATATGCACAATATCTACATCAATCGATAGCTTTTTCAATTTTTTTTCCCTTAGTGCCACACCCCAGTTGCTTTCGCGATGAGGGGTAACGCCAGACTCATTTTGCTCAGGGTCCGTAGTCTGGCGTTGAATAATTGCAAATGCAATTACCCGAGGCATAGGCAAGGCTACTGCCGGGGCAGAAGTGGTCACGATACACACTGGATCCTGACCACCCGTTAGCTCCATTCAAAGGGGTTTCCCCCCTTGACTGGCCAACTCCTTGAAAATCTCGGATAAGAACAGTACAATTATGGGAGGACATTTCTGGTACCGCTGCACCATGCCTATGCTCTAAATAAATTTGTTGCCGGCAGGCAACAGACAAGTTTGAAGTTTCGTGTTTTGAGTTGCGAAAGCGGAGTACCTCTGCATTCCTCCGCAGTCAACTCAAGTGTTGAGGTGCGTTATACATAAAATAGAAAAAGGAAATATATGCTGTCCATAGAGTCACGAATATGGCGGTTAGTATCATGTTATTTACTTCCTCCAGCTAGAGATGAGGATTTTGGCTCGCGGCTCGGCTCGGCTCGGCTCGCGAGCCGAGCTGAGCCGAGCCGGCAACAATGTCTCCCGAGCCGAGCCGAGCCGAGCCGGAGAATTGAAACTCCGAGCCGAGCCGAGCCGAGCCGACCCCAACCAAAAATCGGAATTCGGCCTAATTTCCCTTTCATATTTCAGAATTTCTTCAAACAAAATGACCATCAGTGAAGACTGTTTTTAGTTTTCAATTTTGCATCCTAATGTTAAATTTTCTTTAGCTTTGTTAATACTTTCCAAGCAAATTTCAAGCTTGGCAAGCCGAGCCGAGCCGAGCCGACCCACTTTCAAAATCTTCCCGAGCCGAGCCGAGCCGAGCCGGGTTTGACCGCGAGCCGAGCCGAGCCGAGCCAACGTCATTTTCTCGCGAGCCGAGCCGAGCCGAGCCGGAAAAGTCCGGCTCGTCCTCATCTCTACCTCCAGCCTCTGTCCTCACTAACTTCCTGCCTACTCAGTCATCAATCTAAAGCTCATACAATGAAACTGACAAATACAGTAAACCAGACTATTCATTTTAAAATCGTAACCTTGATCAAGAACCAAGGACAGTCACCGAAGGACCTTTTCCACCTGCAATGACCATCCCTGCATCCCGTCAAATCCCGAAAAGGTTGAATGATCTGACCAGTGCACATGTCTATGTCTATCCTACAGCATATAGCTGACTTCCTATTCTTTCTGATTACTTTCGACTTTGCCAAATACAGGTTCAAAGTTCAAAGCTACACTGTCCTAACTTAGAGCATTCGGTGAGCTTGCCGTCCTATTTGCGATGCTCAATTAATGTATTCTAAAGTAATAAGTATAACTTAGCTTTCATTCCCAGAAGCTTTGTATATATTCTGGCAATCCTCTCAGACTCCTCATCGTCGGGACCACATTTTTGCAGATTGCTAACCATAATTTTATTGGGATCAGAGATTCATCCTCCTGTTGCAGTCGGTGCAGTCAGTTGTATTGAGCCATAGGAATATTGAATTTGGTTGGCGCGTCGCATCCAGCGCTTGTGAGTTGAATCGATGTCGTGCGGACATTTGGATAAGAAGGATAAAATCGTTGAAGCAGCCGTCTTTTCGTGATTAGACTTTTTCAATTCTAAACAACTTTTCTTCTTGGCACAAACGTCCAGTTTGTAGCAGTTTCAAGTTATCGGTCGAAAACCGTATCTTCGTGATTTTTTCAATTTTTGTGTTTTGGGGCTCTCTCACAGAAACCGTTACTACAACAGTTAGAAACCGAAATTTGAAGAACGCTCTTCGACAAGTTTTAGATATTGTATTTAGCTACAAAATGAGCTATAGAATGTTTCGAACGGTTTTGATTTGAGTAAGTTATCGTTGCCAGAAGCGTAAAATCTAAAGTTCCGATTTTGGGCCATTTTCAATAGGAATTGGAAATTTTGAATGACTGGAAACTTTTCTGTTCCTGGACGAAATCACCTCAAATTTTAATGGTTTGTGTAGGACCCTAAAGAGTATCAATGGGCACAATTTGAGCGAAATCGGAGAGGGTCGAGTTTTTAACCCAAGTACATAGCCCCCCTTAATCAGCTAATATTCCTCGGTCGGAAACAAAACAGTCGGGAGCGGCTGAATGCCTCGAAACGACTGCAATTGAACCGAATTTTTCGGACTTTTTCAAAACTAAATACTATGTTTGCTTCATCAAGTTTGGACAGTGAACTAAGGGCTGTTGTGTCCTCAAATCATTTAATGAACCTAAAATGTCCCCCCAGTTCCCAGTTTTACTTTTCATAATAAGCCTGATTTTCATCAGGCCATGTAATGACGGTCCGTTCATGCCATTAACAGCTGGTTTATCTAAAACCCAAGTCATGTTCACTGTTGCTTTTGATAGTTTTTAGCCCACGTCGTTAATAGACGCGCAATAGGATGCAAGTATCAAGAAAAGTGGTCTTAGCTTAAAAAGTTACTGTAACTGTTTTCATAATCCGCTTTGGCTTGCCCGATTTTTTCTAAAACAATGGAGCGGCCCTTTATCAATTGATAATTTTAATGCTAATCTTTAGCAGCTGACAATACCCACATTAACTTCTGCTGATAACACTTTGCTTATAAGCAATTCTTCTGGTTAAAACAATTACTGTTACATTTTCGAACCTTTGCTGAAAACAACTCCATACGAATTGTACGATGTACAAGATTTTAGCCGCTGTTTGCTTGATCGCTGTCGCCTGGAGTTGTGCTCCCCCAGACACCGATCTTCATGTTTACCAATGCAGTAAGTATTGTACAATAGCAAGCAGTCAGATCAAACCTGACTAATGTTGAATATTATTTACCCAGGTTTGATAGACTAGATTGCAAGAATATAGAAAATGAGTGCTTTCCTTAACCGCATTGGCATATTCTTCGGGAATCTTCCCGGATGTCTGCGCGTCTGCCAACAAAAGCAAACCGAACTTCAAAAACTCTGTCTCTTCAAAAGACTTATAAACATCTGACCCCAGCCCAAAAGGACACATTGTTTTCACGTGAGTCTCAAATAAATGCAGTCTCTTGGACAAGGAGGAATTTATATTATATACTGTCTGGTTGTTGACCGGCCGGGTAGAAAACGGCCAGCCGGCGGCCGGCCGCCGGCCGGCCGGCGGCTGACCGGCCGGGCCAGTGGTACACTCGGCCGGACGGCCGGCTGGCCGGCCGGCCGGTCGGCCGTTTCAGGCCGGCCAGCCGGCCTTTGAACGGCCGGTAAACGGCCGGCCGGCCGGCCGCGCTTATATTTCAGCGGTTTATCAAAATTTTCTCAGGAAATCGATTTTAAGTTGTGCAGATACATTTTCATATCTTGATTTCTTATTCTGGCACTCATGGATCCGCATTCCGGCCATTGTTAGCCTTTGATTCGTCAGCCGGCCGTTTTTGGGCGGTTGGGCCGTCGAACGGCCGGCCGGCCGGCCCTTTATGGCCCGCCCGGCCGTCGGCCGGCCAGCGGTTTTCGGCCGGCCGGCCGGCCGTCTTCATAAGGTCGGCCGGCCGGTAACGGCCGGCCGACGAAAATTTCGGCCGGTCAACAACACTAATATACTGTAACTGCAGTATAAGATCCAAAATTACAATTCAATTTTGAATTGTTGACTTGCGCAACAACAACTAACAACACAACACAAACAACCCAGCAAAATGTTCACTTTGTTCGAGTCGTGTATTATAAATATTTCATTTATTTCAATTCACTTTATTTTTTCTATTTATTTTAGTTGACAGTCCGAAAGTCTCCGTGGATCCGGCCAAGGTGAGCCTGACTCCCTATCCTCCAGATCCCAAAGTTCCCATCAAGTTGGACTTCTTCTATGACAACAGCGTTGGGGAATACAAATCCCTCAAGGTTGATGTCACTTTGGAATATTTTGGAAATCTCTTTTGGAAATGCGGTTTCCATAAGATTCCAATCCCAATGTAAGTAATAAATTCTCTAATTCACATATCCAGTTTAATGGGATCTTGTTTGATTTTTGCAAAACTGAATGTGCTATTAACGCACAATTAAAATGATGCAATTATTAAAATGATTATGATTATAAATGCGCAATTATACTGTAACAAAATCAAGTCCGCCAGGAGGACGTAGAAAGTGTAGCCAGACCTCACCTGTGTATATTTTGGCGCTGTGTCGTTTCCAACATTAAGCCAAAAATTAAAAACTGTTTTATTATATAGCTTTTAATTTTATAAAGAATTGTTTGTGAAGACCTGTGTCCTATTCAGAATACTTAGCGAAATTTGTTTGTTTCAGCAAGAACTTGGACGGATGCAGTGTGGTGAACAATTGCCCCCTGGAAAAGGGAGTCCACGAAACAGCTGCCACTGTTGATCTATCGCCTTTCGCCACAATCATCGAAACCCTGGCTTCAAATGTAAGCAGCTTTAATTATATACTATTTTTATTGTGAAGAGAATACAGGGCATTGTATTATGGGATTATTTTTCTGTGATGGCGAGCTGCCGCCAGTATAGTTCAATTTAGGCGCAACTCAGGCTCAACTGAAATACAAACGGCGATTTTACATTTTCTTGAAAGGTCCTACAGCAGTCTGCATAAAGCATAAATAATAAATTTAATTAATTTAATTTGTTTGTTTATTTAATTTAAATTTGTTCATTTAATTATTTATGTAAGCTGATTCTCTGTTTTGTTTTGTTTGTAGACCTACTACCGATTGAACATCACTGTTAAGGATGCTGCCACCAAGGATCCACTCAGTTGTGTTTCTGCTGCTTTCCTCCTTAAATAAATCGGACTTCCAAAACAACTATGAATGTTCTTGTATCAGGGTTTTCTGCTTTTAAATAAATTTTCTTTTTGGGGCGAATTGTTTCTATTGCGTAGATTAGGACACCAAGTACCGCTAAAGAAAGCATTCCCTTTCGAAATTTTTGTAACTACAGAGGTCGCCAACGCTAATCACTGACAATAATAACCTGTCAACTGATAAGGTCAGCACATATAAGTTAGGTACGTTCTCTTGAGGCAGTCCTCAAGTCCTAGTATTCAACCATGTGCAACTGTAGTGTAGAAGATGAAAATTCTACTGTTTTAACAGTAGCCATTACTTACTGGATAGGTTCAAACTGGCGTCAAATTTTTCCTGCATGTATAATGGAATTCTGTTGGGCAAGGGCAATACAGGATTTAGAGAACACAACAGTTTTGCTGAACTAAGCTTATCAGCCTATATCAAAGGCAACTACACTTCTTGTACTCACAACAACAGTACTAGAACAGATCTAGCCTAAACTTATTATGCGTATAATAGTCGGCTACTACTTTAGTTCTTAACACTCCCACCTAGCCGACTATTGCACACATGCCAAGCTTAGACCGAATTTTTTCAAATTTCTCTTTAGATACTGCTTTCGTGAAAATATCAGCTTCTTGTTCAGCAGTAGAGCAATATTCAACTGCCAATTCTTTGCTGATGACCTTCTCACGAATGAAGTGGTGCTTGATCTCGATGTGCTTCGTCCTGGCGTGAAACACTGGATTTTTGATCAGGGCGATGCAACTTTGGTTGTCTTCGTAAATTGTTGTAGGCCCGATTTGTTGACGTCCCAGTTCTTGCAACAGTTGTCGCAACCAAACTAGCTCTCTAGCGGCAAAACTTAAGGCAGTGTATTCTGCCTCGGCAGTAGAGAGCGCGACCGTAGGCTGCTTGCTTCTGACCCAGCTGACGGGGCCATGGGACAATTTGAAGACATATCCCATGGTAGACTTCCGATTGTCAACATCCCCAGCCCAGTCAGAATCGCTGAAACCCTGCAAGTTTAGTCCATCAGCTGACCCCTCATACCGTAACCGCAGTTGCAAAGTCCCCTTAATGTACCGCAAAATGTGTTTGACAGCTACCCAATGCTGCTGCCCAGGGTTTGACGTATATTGGCATACGACTCCCACCGCGGCCGCAATGTCTGGGCGGGTAGCCAGAGCAGCATAGAGAAGGCCTCCCACCATTAACTGATAGTGTCTTTTTTCCACTTCGGTCAGGCCTTTGTCTGAAGGAGGCAGTTTCCCCAGTTTAGTACCAGGATCAAGAGGTACAGATACTGGGTTGCAGCTTTGCATGTTGAACTTTTCCAGCAACTTTTGTAGATATCGTCTTTGGCTTAGCTGCAGGACTTTGTTTTGCTGATCGTAGAAGATTTCGACTCCGAAGTAGTAGTGGACGGGCCCCATATCTTTCATCTTGAATCGATTCTTCAGGCAGATCTTAGTATCATCCAACAGGGCCTTGTCTCGAGTCGCTATCAGTAAGTCATCTACGTACAGGGCTATGAAAACTTCTTCTTGTTCTTCTTTCTTGACATAAAGGCACGGCTCGGAAGCGGCTTTTTGGAAACCACTGCTGCAAAGGTAAGTATCCATTGTTGTATTCCAACACCTTGGTGCTTGTTTGAGCCCGTAGAGGCTCCGCTGAAGCTTGCAAACATGGGTTTCCTTTCCAGCTTCCACAAATCCATCAGGTTGTTCCATAAAGATATCTTCTTCCAGGGATCCATAAAGAAAAGCAGTGGTCACATCCATTTGATGGAGGTGCAATCCCTGTTCTACTGCAATAGCCAGAAGCACTCGGACTGAGGTAAACTTTACTACAGGCGCAAAGGTTTCGTCGTAGTCTACGCCTTGATTCTGTGAGAAACCTTTTGCAACGAGTCTGGCTTTGTATCGTTCAATAGACCCATCTGCTTTGTACTTCACCCTAAAAATCCACTTGCACTTTATGGGCTCTCTGTCTTCGGGGCGTGGAACCAATATCCAGGTTTGATTCTCATTTAACGAGTCGATTTCGCTCTGAGCTGCGGCCTGCCACTCTTTCGCGTGTTCACTTTTCAGGGCTTCAGCTATCGTGGCGGGTTCTTCCACCTCTGCGTTGCAGGCATAGTGAACTGTCTTACTGGCTGCGGCTTCCTTGAGATAATCTCCAAACTCGTCGAACTTCAGTGGTGGCCGTCGATTCCTTCGCGATCGACGTACTGCTGGTTCATCTTCTTCTTCTCGTTGAACTGGTTCTTCGTAAACTTCTGGTTCCGGACGGTTTCCTGGTACATCTTCTGGTTCACGTTCACCATTTGGATGTCGTGGGTTTCTATGTTCGTGCTCCGTAGTTTCTGAACCATCATCATCGTCATAAACAGCAAAGTCGTTTCTGTCAATACTCTTCACTGGACGAACATCGGAAAACTCTTCTTCGTTGAATTTCACATCTCGACATACAAAGACCTTTCTTTTCTCTAAGTCGTATAGCCTGTATCCTTTCGACCTGGAACTGTACCCAACAAACCTGCACTGAATCGCTTTTGGAGCAAACTTCTCGCGTTCAGATTTGGGTACATGGGCATAAGCGATGCAACCGAACACCTTGATGTGGGCTACACTTGGCTTCCTCCCAAAGAACACTTCAAAAGGCGTCTTCCGTTCTTTTATTCCTTTTGTCGGTGTCCGGTTCTTCAAATAAGCTGCAGTACTTACAGCTTCAGCCCAAAAATTCTTCGGCACTCCGGCATGGGTGATCATGCACCGGGCGGTTTCCACAAGCGTCCGGTTCAATCTCTCGGCGGTCCCATTCTGTTGTGGCGTGTGGGGAACCGTCACCTCGTGTCGGATTCCTTTTTCTTTACAGAAAGACTCAAAATTCGTAGACTTGTACTCGGTGCCGTTATCTGTTCGAAGCACCTTTATGCCTTTGCCAGCATAATTGGTGACCTCCGCTTCAAACTCTTTAAACTTTTCTAAAACTTCGCTTTTATGTTTAAGGAAATAAACATGGATCAGATGGGACTTCTCATCAATAAACGTTAGGAAATATTTTGATCCTCCGATTGAGCACGTTCTCATAGGACCACATAGATCTGAATGAACTAGGTCCAAAACTTCAGACACTTCGGTTTCGCTTTGTTTTGGAAATGGATTTCTGTGCAGTTTCCCTTCAGCACATCCTCGGCAAAACGAAAGTTCTTTAAAGTTTATTGGTGAGAAGCCTTTAACCAATTTTTGCGACGCCATTCTTTTTAAAGCAGCTTCATTTAAATGACCCAATCTTTTATGCCATAGGTCAATGTCGGTAGAAGCGGCAATGTTTACTGTTTCTGACCTAGTCGTATCAAAACTTGACTTGCACTGCAACTCATACAACTTCCCAGTCAGTTTTGCCATCCCCAAAACTTCTCCATTTTTTGAAATGCAACAGCGATCTTTAACAAATTCCACCTTTTTGCCCTTCTTTGCAATCGCTTTAACAGAAAGGAGATTTAGTGACAACTTGGGTACAAAATAAACGTTTTTGAATTCTATAGTTTTGTCCCCACCAGGTAAGATCAAAGTCATTACAACCGTACCTGTCCCAATTGCCTCCACTGATCTCCCATCTCCAAGGGTTACCTTTTCTGGACATCGCAGTTCAGTGTAGTTTGCGATCCAATCCCTTCGATTCGTCATGTGCTCAGAAGCACCGGAATCGATAAACCATTTGGACGATTTTTCTCCTGGGCTCTTTATCGTGGACAGTACATTTTGACTTCCACTGGATACAACAAAGGCATCACCGAACGAATCATCAGACGAACTGTCACTTTGCTTGTATGCTGCATTCGCTTTCTTGAACGGTTTTCGTCCCTGGTAGCCTTTTCGCGGGAATCGGGAATTTCTGCTTTTACAGTCTCGGGCGAAATGTCCGGGCTTACCACAGTTGAAGCAATTACCAGATCTTGGTCCTCTTTCTTGCTCCGACGCCAAGGCTTTCTCTGAGGAATTAGTTGTACTTTTGCCTTTACCCTCTTTGCGCTTGGTCTCTTCCTGAAGTAGTCTGCTTTGCACAAATGCGAGGGACAATTCTCCCTCACGAGAATCCAGCGCCGTTATCAGATTGTCGAAGGATTCGGGCAGACTCGACAAAAGAATCGTGATCAAGTCTTCCTCGCTCACAGGGGCGTCGATTGCAGCAAGCTGATCGGCCAGATCCTTGACTGAATTGATGTGGGACAGCATATCCTGATCTTCTTGCATGGTAATTCGAAACAATTTCCGCCGGAGAAACAGTTTGTTCGTCAGCGTTTTTCGTTCATAATGGTCTCGCAGGCTTTGCCAAGCATCACGCGCCGTCGCAAAGTCCTTTACCAGAAAAATCTGGCTGTCGTCCAATCCCAGGACCACCGTAGCAAGAGCTTTATTCGCTCTCTTCCGATATTCCCTCTCCTGTGCATCAGTAGCCCCCTCTGGTAATAGTTCAGTTCCATCCACGAAACCCCACAAGTCCTTTTCAATGAGCAGCATTCTCATTTTATATTTCCATGCGGGGTAATTGTTACCATCAAACTTTTGAATGGCAAATCCCTTGACAGCAGATTCAGCCATTCCCGTCGTAGCTGTAGGCACCAAAATTGATGGTAGCAAAAGGAGGGCTAAGCAGATCCAAAAGCGTGAACAATGTTTATCTGTTGGATAATCACTGACCACCTGGGCCCATAACCTGTTGGGCAAGGACAATACAGGATTTAGAGAACACAACAGTTTTGCTGAACTAAGTTTATCAGCCTATATCAAAGGCAACTACACTTCTTGTACTCACAACAACAGTACTAGAACAGATCTAGCCTAAACTTATTATGCGTATAATAGTCGGCTACTACTTTAGTT
>JASAND010028792.1:0-13329 GCA_030248195.1 Trissonchulus latispiculum
ATTCCTGTTATGTTGATGACGGCGCTGTAAGTAATGATTACTTATGTCCAGCGGTGTAAAACGTTTATTTATTTATTTATTTATTTATTTATTTATTTATTTATTTTTTATTTATTTGTTAATAGTTTCCTAAGCAATAGAAGAGTGCCCTGTAGACCTGTTTTCTAGATCTGCTTAGCAAGCTTTAAATAAATAAAGCACTGTGGCGTTTCACAACTGGGTTATACTGGCTCTATGGATTTCTAAATTTAGCACATAAGAATAAATAATAAGAGTAAGAGCTTTTCATTTAGCACCAGTTTTTGGCCTAGTTGCAGCTATATCTTGAGGCAGGATTTTAT
Organism: Trissonchulus latispiculum; assembly: GCA_030248195.1. NCBI lineage: Eukaryota > Metazoa > Nematoda > Enoplea > Enoplida > Ironidae > Trissonchulus > Trissonchulus latispiculum. The sequence continues at coordinate 342 of JASAND010028792.1, forward strand.
GTCTCCAAAATTGCTGGATTTTGCTTTTTAGGGCGATAGAGTAGATCTATTGGATGCTAATGGCTGCGCTCTGGATCAGTATCTTCTTAGGGATTTGGAATATCTCACTGATCTGATGGCCGGTCAAGAAACTCACGTTTTCAAATATGCTGACAGACCGCAGCTGTTTTTCCAGTGTCAAATTACCATCACCATTAAGGTAGTTTATCAATTAGTTGATGTTCAAAGCCTTACCTCAGAATAATCGCTAGTCTATGTAATAAATGCTACTACTAGCATTAGCAGACTACGACATCTCAACTGTCTTTTACCAGCAGTATACAGCATGACGTTCACTGAACTGCTGCCCCATCCTAATTTCAAAAACAATTGTGTGGTAGTGACAAAGTTTGAATTAGCTTACGACATTAACGTGGACTGAGGGAGGGCTAAAATATCCTGTTGATTTTAGTAATTATCTTTGATATTTTGGATCATATAATGCTTTTAGCTACCTTGAAAATACAGTTAAACACTGCCATATCGGCGCCTGAGTTTCGGAAAAAAGTAGCGATAACAAAACCTAACATAACATATTTACATAAGGACATATCTTTCCGCATTTATCTTGCAATCAAACTAAAATGAACACCCCAATGTGGGCCCATTTATCTGGGATATAATACCTGCTGTTAAGAAACTGTATTTATTTTTCTCTTATTCTAGGAACCAAATGAAGCTTGCCCGCTGCCGGCTTGTGCGGGAGGTGCAGGATTTGCCCCTCGAATTGCAGCTCCTCAGCCAGCGCCAGTGGAAGACATCTTTGTGGACGAAGTTTTTGCCGACGAAGACGGTGAATTTGGTCGCCGTCGTCGTCAACGTCGTAGCTCTGTCGATTCAGTTCCTGCCGGAGTATTGGACGTTTTGGCCACCATGGACGCTCTTGAGATTGAAGATGACTCAAAAGCCCTTCCCCGAGAACTCTCCCACATTCCTCCACATCCGCGCCACGTCGCCTCAACTCCGGCTTCCCAAGAATTCTGTCTCTCCGCTGCTGCCTTTGCCTTTCTTTTGGCTGGACTCATTTGCATTTCCTTAGTCTCTGCCATTGTAACCGCAACCTGCTGTCTAAAGCAAAGAAGCAAATAAACGTTTTGAGCTTAGCTTTTAGATTATTTCAGCTAACCCTAACTACTAATAACGTTTTCTTCTGGTTGGTTAAATGTATAAGCATAAAGCCCGTAAATGCTTTTATAATTTTTTACTTCTGTTCGTATATTTATTGGCTGATACATTTAACACACCAGTTTAAAGCAAAGTGCATGCTTACGGGTGGTAGAAACATCTCAACCTCGGGTATTGGGTGAAATGCTTTTATTTAAGGTATGTTGTGTATGCGTGCAGTTTGCTTGGTTCGAATTTGGCTTGGCGGCCATTTTACCTGTTTGTAGACTACTAATTCTGTAACATTTTCCCTTTTGCCTGGTGTCTGGTGTCTGGGTATGGCTCTGAAAATTATGACCTCCCAACATGTTAAGAATATTGCGTTTCATGTAGTGGGATTTTAGCTTATTTGGGTACGCACGCACTACTAACCCTACTAACTCAGTATGCACATATTGAATTATGTACATACCAACCTCTAACCTGGAATATTCATTTTTAGTACTATAGCTTTAATATAGTTTGTTAAAAATGACTATTCATTCTAATAACTTTCTAGTCCTTGTATATTCACCTTTTGTTTGCAGTTATGTCAAAATGCAACTTGGGCACCATTTTGACAAACCAATTATAGCATGCATTTTCACAAGTTCATTTATTTGTTTTGTAATACTCGTGTGCTATGCATGTTATAAATGTAAAGTAAAATCTTTCTGTTGTTTCCTCATAATTTGCTGTGACTAATCAAAGCAGCAAGCTGGAGACAAATCGGGAAGTGGAGTTTTTAATAAATATCTGATAACTAAACTGTATAAGAAATATTAACTTTTGGCCCAGGTCTGATCCGAGCTCAAATCTTTGTAAATTAAGCTGATTAACCATAGGCCTATCGGGAATAAGCATAGCATTAGCAGACTGAGCATAGTTGTATAAAAGACTGCACCGGAAGGCCTTTAATGTACAATTTTATACCATACTGTAGTTGAAAACAATAAGCACTGCTGTAGTACAACTACAAACTGAATTGTACCAAACAAGTACAGGTTCGGATATTAATTTCTGCTTCGTCTAATAACGTTGTTCATTACGGCCGACATGCTTAAGATATTGACTGACAGTTTTAGAACAGCGTCAGAATCAGAAACTGAGTTTAGCTTTGTGCATACTTTTTCACCTGTTTTCAACTCACGCAACTAAGATTATTGTCACGCTCGGATTATATGCTGATACTGATTACATTCCAGCTCCCGCAAGACAATTATCAATCTAGACAAATCTTAATCAACGACAAAACCAATTTTTTGTTCTTTGCTCGTATTACAATAAACTACACTTTCTCGTAAAGCTTCTCTCTTGACAAGTATGTTTGGGTCTTGGGATCGCTTTAACTATTCCACCTAATCGTTTATTTGAAGTTTAACTCTTTCTTGACCGATCTCTAAGGGTTGTCAAAATGGACCAAGTAAATCTGACAATGAACAACATGACATCAACTGTAGCTGACAGAGAAACTATTATCAGGTCAACTATATTCTTCATAATATACGGACTGGAGGGTAGCATTCAAGTAACTGGAAACGATTTTGCTAGCTGTATTAAAGTCTCCAGCTCTTCATCGCAAGGAATATTGTTTACCAGCTGCTTTGGCAGCAGCAGATTTTATAATGGGTTCAGGTCAGCTATCGGCAAGTATCCGAAGAAATTACATTATGCATACCGGGCAAGCAGGAGTATTAGTGACAAAGTGGGACTGTATTTTGGAACTTCACAATGTCTGTTTTATAAGCGGTGGTTTTGCAGTGCCTAGCATGCTTCTAGTGATATCACTAGACAGGCTAGTAGCATGTGTCAGCATCTCTGCTTACAGTGAATTAACAACCAGACGAGTGCTTGTTATGAGCTCTATACCATTTATCATATCAGCTTCACTCACTTTTACTGCGTACCTAACTTCTTACCTAGCGCCGAGAAGAAAGGAAAATCCGATGACGTGCTTGGGAGCTTGGGCGCTAACAGGGTGGATGGACAAGCTGTGGACGTGGTATCAATTCGGGGCCGGACTTTCTAGTGTTTTAGTTTACGCGATTGCTATGAAGTTTTTGTACTACAATAAAGAAGGCGCTTTGTCAGAAGCCATGAAGAAGAATAAGGAACGACAACTCAAAGTTACCAAAACCCTGATGTTTGTAATTGGGTGTACCTTTTTCCTACACAGTATTCCAATTTTTCTGATGGCTGCTACCTCGGGTATAATCTCAAAAGCCACCTACAACATCCTTACACCGATTTGTTGGTCATTAATGAATGGGAACTCTGCGAACAACATTTTCATTTATTTTACAAAAAACAAAGAACTCAGAGATGCTATTTTAGCGGGCCTAAATTGCCAAAAAACTGCAGTCCTATGTCAGTCCATCCAACGTCGGCTGTAAGACTCCTCTTCCTCACACAGCTACCATGTCTACAAACGGCAATTTGAACAGAAGAACAAGTGCTATAAAGTCCAGACCAAACAGCGCTTTGTCGATGGTCGCTGTGAACGCTATGGAACAACGGCCCAGCAGCCGAACTGGCACGCGCACTATTAGCCATGCATAGGCAAAAGATGCCTGGACAAAATGTTTTTTAAGGAATTTACTGGATGCTTTTCTTGACTATACATTGATGCACGGGGTAGTTCAACTTTGACATACTTTCGTAGAATGTCGTAATTTGTGATTTGATCTGCGTATGTACATAAGCTATGGCACGACGCTATTCTAAACATGAAATCGTAACATCATTATGAGTAACGCTTAATCGTTTCAGCGCTCTTTAATCAAACAAAAAATATTCGAACGACAGAATGTGACAACTATACCATAAAAGCTGTCTTTATCATTAAAGTCATGGAATCCTGTCGCTAAGATGCTACTATTTCTTAACACGTGGGACCAAAACTGGGGGGTTTTGTAGAAAGAACCTACCTATGAAACTTCCCCGCAAGTCATGATGTGACTAAATGTTTTCTTCATATCTAGCTGTCATCAATATAGCCTTGTTTTATTGTCACAATAATATTTTCACAAATTGAAGAGTTAATTTTTATATTTCTGCACTAGTTACACTGTGGAAATTACAGTTAAAGGAAATTGGTATTCACAATAGCAGCAAGACTAGACTTTTGCTCACAGCTACGTTAATAACTGCATTTGAGTACTGGTTCTACATAATTAGTTAACCAAGTACAATTGAATAAAATTGCAAATTGCATAATTGACATGGAATTTGAACTTTTTTCACGTTTTTGTGGTTAAAATTACAGATTTAATATTTTTCATTTGACAAATCTGAAACTTCGGCCTAGCTTGTAATCAGGCAAAATGCTGTTCACTAAACCAGTACTGCAAATCTTACTGCTGTGCATTGTTACTGTCCTAGTGCAAAGTAAAACATGGAAAGAGTTGGCCAAATGCAAGTTTGGAGTAGGAGTTTACTGTAAAGAACGGTAAGAATCCTACTGTGATGAATTAACAAATAGTTCAAAATAGTTTTACGCATTTAGTTTTACACACACAAATAATTTGATTAAGTAAATTTCTTTCTACCTGTTACACAATGTATTTCAGTTACTCTTTACGGTATCAAGTCGTATCAAACGTTGGCAGTGAAATTTACATTAAACCTGAACATGTACTCATGACAAAAACTGTCTCTTATTTAAGTGGACACAATAACTTGGTGCTCTGTAGGATAGTCTAATTTCGGATAGTCTAACTTCGGATAGTCTAAAGAAATTTTCGGATAGTCTAACAAGGTCAAACTAAATTGCACTCTGAAATTTTCTGTTAATTGATTTTCCGATAGTCTAATTTCGGATAGTCTAACTTCGGACAGTCTAAAGAAATTTTCGGAAAGTCTAAAAGATAAGCAAAGAAAATTTACCTTAGAAATGTACGTGTTTTAAGTTTGACAACAGTTACAACAATATTTATTTAACGTAACACAAGCAGAATCTAAAATTGTAAAAATAAGCTATATATACAAGGATATTATATCAAGGCCGTCCTGTCTCCCACAAATTTTTATTTTGACCTGAAGAAATTCGTGCTTCAAGAAAAGCATGAACTTGTAAATGCTGAGATGAGGCTGCCCCATGTGACTATTAAAACGGCTGTGCCAGGCTTCTACAAAATTATTCGTGCGGATTTTCACGTTGTAAAAATCCCACAAAAATAACGGAGTACGGTGCAGCCAAAACGGAATAAAATAATCGAATAAAAAATCCTGACGGAGTCTAAAACACTTACACTTCTAAAAATCGAATAAAAAATCCTGACGGACGTCTAAAACACTTACACTTCTAAATCTAAGGTAAATTTTCTTTGCTTATCTTTTAGACTATCCGAAAATTTCTTTAGACTGTCCGAAGTTAGATTATCCGATATTAGACTATCCAAAAATCAATTAACAGAAAATTTCAGAGTGCAATTTAGTTTGACCTTGTTAGACTATCCGAAAATTTCTTTAGACTATCCGAAGTTAGACTATCCGAAATTAGACTATCCGAAAACACCCCAATAAATTGCGTACAATTCAGAAGAGAAAAATGCCACCTGTCATAGAAAAGGCATTAAGCACGGCTTTTATGACAAAACTTCCTAAGTAGACAGTCCGCCAACTACTATACTTCCTAGCAACGTCGTGATCTGTAATATTCTCACACGTATTTCCAGTGGTTAATAATGACAATTAGTAATAATAATAATAGTAATAATAATGATAATAAATAACAATGAATTGCTTTTAATTTAGAATTAACTTTACAACTGCTATTTTAAGGGTTCCTGACGGCGCTTCAGCAATGGCTTGTTATGATGACAAAAGAGTGCTAGAGAATTATCAAAAGATGATGATTGACATAGTAAATAAATTGAACTCCACCTGGGAGAAGGAGTAAGCTATGTAATATTGAATTGACTTGAAAATGGAAACGTTTCGGCATATAAAATAAATAAATTACTGCAAAACTGTACTCTTGGTCAAGAAACTTCCGGCAAGTAAGCCCGGCACGAACCGGGCTGATTTAGGAAAAATTTTGGTGCAGGCCGGGCCGAGTACTAGAGTGTTAGAGCTGGAGCTTGAACCTGGTGTTTCACTTAAATGTTTGTCTTGTTTTCAGCTTTGGCAATTTATGTTAGAAATTTTATTCTTTTCCAAAATAAATTTTTCCATCTTCAATCGATTTTTGACTTTTATTTCGATATTATTTTCATAACTCATTCAGAGCTACTATGCAGTTAGCTTACTTGTGTTTATATATCTTTATATATATCTTTAGCTAAAGTTTCAGATCTTGAAGACCAGTTCCTCCCGGACTTTCTCTAGGCACTGCTGCTGAAACTCTGCCACTTCAAAAGAGCACTCTTTCGTCACAGTCTCCCTATTAACAATGTCAATTTTGCCGACATTCCCACAAAGCACACACTCCCTTCCATCTCGTCCCAAATTTTGCAATGTCGAATGTCCAGCATAGCCCACACCAGAATTCCGTGGTTTGAGAATAGTTTCAATCCGCAACCCCCTGCACAGCAACATTTTGACCTCAACTTATTCACCTTTCATGGTGAACCATATATTGCTTGTAAACCACAATAGCCCAAAAACCGTTGTAGTTCTTGAGACTCCCACCATAAAACGGCTCTTCTCATTGACATTTTATTTTTCATAAGCGCCGTAAAGTTTAGGCACAGTTCTGAGTTCCGATAAAAACAAAATAGATAAATCCCAAAGAAAATTAGCTGTGGCTTTCCTGAGGCTGGGCCCATATCCTGTTGGGCGTGGAACTTCAACCACAGAATACACAAGAACAAGTTTGCTAATATTTATGAGAACGCTACATGGCGACTACTAGCTAGCTAGAGACACCGTGTGAGATACAATCTTAATACTGCTGCTAAGTTCCAATTGCGCTATTTACATTTCTAAAATGATGGTCTTACAAAAGTTCTTATGAGCAATTTTTTGCCGCGACAGAACGCGTCAACTCGTCAACGCCCGTTTTTTGTCGGTCTGTGACCCCCATTCCCCCACGTTGTCCTATGGTTGCAAATGTCGCGAAGTTAAACTTCAGCGAAGTGCAACACTTGTAGATTGTAATGAAATGCTGTAATGAACGGCTACTTGGTATTGGAACAAAACTCGAACACGCATTTGATTTACGTTTATTTATTCATTTATGTAGTTGCGTTACATTTGTAAGTTAATAGCTGTGTAAGTTAGCATCAGTATTTTCTTAGCATTTCCCCATGGAAGCGTCGTGTCGGCTGGTTGCAAAAGGTCTTACACTACAATAGACATCGCAAAAAGGCTAGCCATGGGAGGACTCCCGCTAAGGTTTCTTGATAGCATCCTAGGAGGCAATAAGTGGTCTCCTGTTGAAATTTTTTCGTAGCGTGTTGATGTTTGTGTTTTTCACCGGCCCAATTTTTCGTGGGCCGGCCGGCGCCGGCCGGCCCAGCTCGCGACGCCGGCCGGCCGGCCTGTACCGGCCGGCCGGTGGCCGCCGGCCCAGAACCGGCCGGCGGGCCGGCGGCCGCCGCCCCAACGCCGGCCGGCCGGCCGGCCGGTGCACGGGCCTTCACCGGCCGGCCGGCCGGCCGGTGCCACTTTTCGCAGACTATCCAAAATACAAATAAAAATTAAGATTTTTGATAGTTTTCAAGGCAGATTTTAGCAAATTTAAGGCGATAAGCTGCAGAAATTGTCACCGGCCGGTCGGCTGCCTCACATTTGACCGGCCGGAGTGTCACCGGCCGGCCGGCCGGCCTGTGTCTGTCCGGCCGGCCTGTCACCGGCCGGGCGGCCGGCCTGTTGTCGGGCGGCGGCCACCGGCCAGCCGGTCTAGACAAGGCCGGTGCACAACACTAGTTGAAGGGGTCCCATCTCCCCCTGAGATCCCATACCATCGACTAGGAAACCTGATAAATAGGATTCCTCTCGTTGTGGCACGCCAAGCGGAAACAGCTGGCAATATACGGCATCCAAGTGAACTATTTCAATTGATTGCTGGTCAGCGTGGTCCAATTCAAATTGTTTTTCTTCCCTCTTCACTAATCCAATCAGCTTTTGATACAAACCAGCTGCCCAAGGTGACAGCAGTAGATTTCCTTTTGGAGGGAAACATTTTTCGCTTTTTGCAAGCATCTTCCTCTACTGTGTCGTTCCAAAATAGCTTGTGAAAACATTGGAAAAACTTAGTAGCATTACTTGCGAGTATGACCGTTTGGTATCCTCCTCTGGCACGAACCTCTTGGCAGCGTTCTTGGCTAATTCCGAAGAAAAGTCATGGGTGAGGTCAAGTTACGTAGCTCTTGTAGCGCAAGTGAACTGCGCTACCATTACTATCTGATAGCTCCCATTATTCTTATCTCTCTTAGTTGGAGGGTCCACTTGAGCGGTCTGAGACAATCCAGTCCAGTAGAGGAAAGGAGGTTACTAAAACCAGGATCGGGATCAGGATCAGGATCAGGATCCATTTCAGGATCAGGATCGGGTGACTAAAAACAGGATCCATTTCAGAATCGGCTAAAAACTTCAGGATCGCGTTTGTAGTGGATCCTGATTTCAGGATCGGGTGTCTAAAAACAGGATCCATTTCAGGATCGGCTTGTAACTTCAGGATCAGCTTCAGGATCGGCTTTATAAGTTCAGGATTCGACTTGAGGGCGGATTCTGAGTTCAGGATGGGGTGTCTAAAAACAGGATTCATTTCAGGATCGGCTTGTAACTTCAGGATCAGCTTCAGGATCGGCATAGAACTTCAGGATCCGACGCAGGGCTGGATCCTGAGTTTAGGATCGGGTGTCCAAAAACAGGATCCATTTCAGGATCGGCTTGTAACTTCAGGATCAGCTTCAGGATCGGCATCCTGGAAATGGATCCTGTTTTTAGACACCCGATCCTGAACTCAGGATCCGCCCTCAAGTCGAATCCTGAACTTATAAGCCGATCCTGAAGCTGATCCTGAAGTTTTTAGCCGATCCTGAAATGGATCCTGTTTTTAATCACCCGATCCTGATCCTGATCCTGAAATGGATCCTGATCCTGATCCTGATCCCGATCCTGGTTTTAGTCACCTCCTACAGGAAAATGCTCTAGCATCGGATACTCTAGCCTCTGGTAGCTAAGCCGTTTTTAGAGAGAGGCCTGAATGTTCCGCTCTCTAATCTACGGTAAACAATACAACTAATAGTCGCTGTCAAGCCCGTGGCATCCAGTAATTCTTCCGGATTTGAATGTACTGTGATGTAATGTAATGTACTGTAATGCAACAATGTACTTTTCTTTCTGAAGTGGAAAATTTCTGAGTCTCTTCAATAAGAAGCTTAGTTATAAAGTATTTCTTCAGCAACAATACGGGGAATTTCGCGTCGACAGGAATCTTTCTATTAGCCAATTTCCTTTGCACCGCAATACTCCCTCCTCTTCCGAGGTTATACATATTTCGCCTTTTGTTCTATTGTCGTGACGTTGCTTCTTCGAAAAATATTGACTCTGAATGACTATGATCCCCATCAATCTTGCTGTATAACTCTGTTGGGGCTGCAAACTTCTAAAACTTCTGCAAAACGGTAGAATTGTTTACACAGACAATCTATGCACCAAAGGCAGTATGCCGTTTGTTTTATTAAAATAGAGTAGTTTGTAGGGTCATACATGTACTTGGGGGGGGGGGGTTGGGGTGGGGGGTTTCGCTCTCCCCAGTCCAGGAGCTCACCCTCCAGAGGAGTCCCTCACCGCCCTCCCCTAGAATTTGTGCAGGATCAAGCCAAATAGGAACACAATTTCCGTATATGTTGTACAGTGAGCAGCTGTTCGTGCGCCGCCATTTCCTTCAGCCGCTGTTTTGTTCTAAACAGTATGCCTGATGGAAGCAGCAAGAGTCGGTCCTCCAGAGACATCTTCTCGTAACCGGAAGGTGAAACTCTGTTTCTCTCTCAGCAAATCCCAAAGAGCGTACACCAATCATATTTTCCATAAAGCACTTTAATGTAAAGATTGGTGCAAAAACAGCTTAACTACATGACATGTTCAAGCGTAACTAAAAGCTTGTATTGGATTCAATCTCTTGTCTTCATAACTTCATTCTTTTCTCTTTATATTTACTTGTTGGAGGCTGCTGACTCGACAGCCTTTACATTAATATTTGTAATTTAATTTCTTCATAAGTAAATTTAATTGGTTTCTCAACATTTTCTGACTTCCTGTTACCTTTGTTTCTATTTTTGGTATCAGGCTCCGTTACTTGATACCTCAATCCAGGTCCATCTCCAGGTCAACGAACATCTAAAATTTCAAAGTTTCAGATGCGAAGTGGATGGAACAAGTATTGTAAACGATGACGGAGTTGACTGGGAAAAGGATGAAGACTTGGATGCTGTCACGAAAATTCAATATTGTTTCGCCAGTAGACATTTGAACTGTGCTGAGCAGTAAGGATTTTTATTAGAATATAGTAATATTTTAATCAATTATATTAGATCATGATTTTAGATCAGATTTATGTTTATACTTTTGTTGCCTGAAATCAGGCATCTTTACTGTCTGAAAGCTTCAAGCACGAAGCGAAGGAATTAATGTGTTAATCCGTATCCTTTCAACTCGTACCTAACATCTAGCTTTCAGCACTTTTTCTGGGATTATGTTGAGTCTGGGATTTAATGTGTTCGATATTTTCCAGGTGTATACAGCTGCAAGGAAAGGCCGCAGAACGTCTTCGAAATGTGACAGCTGAGGCCTCGAAACCATTCACGGAGGCACTTATGGACTGCTATATGGGTCAATAAAAGGTGAAACTGAAGATGAAGGCTGAAGAAGAATTTCTACGATTTTACATAACGTTGAAACAAAGCTAAAATTACCCATTTTCTTGCATACTTACTTGTGATTAATTAGCATAGTTCTAATGGCTACATCGGCGTTGGACGAAAAGCTAACCTCAAAACCACACCTTCGCAAAAGTTATGTTTCTGCAAATAGTAATTCAAGATTTGCCTAAGAACGAAGATGACGACGAGCGAACATCTGAAACCTGAATATCTGGAAAAAACAAAGTCAACAATGTTACAAAAATGATGTCATCATTGAGGCCAAACTAAGCATGGTTACCTTGCCGAATCAGTCTTGCCAGCTAGCTGTTGCTAGCTCAGAAACAATCTTTATTGATGAAATGTTGTGAGAAAGTTAGAAGTTCCTAAAAATACCTACTATTACTTTGCGCTTATGTTTAAAAAATGGCCCTATAATCTAGGAGCATGATGAAAATATTCGCCGATTTTCGGTTTAGTTGAGTATGCTAATATGAAATCAACAGTGGAGCCAAAACATAACTGAGTATCCAACATTCCAACAAATTTATGTGCATTAAGTCACTCGTAAAGCGGTCCCACAACCTAGAGGGAAGAGTACGACGCAACGGCAACCTCAAGAAGTGCCTTAACTCATAATACGTCTGCTCTTTGCGTTTTTTCACGGTTCCGAAACTGTAAGAAACACGGTAGCGTGATGAACTTTGAATTGTCATATTTATTTCTATTCAAACACTATTTGAACATTGAGTTTATATAGCTTCAAATGCTTGCCTGTCCGATTCTTTATGTTGTACGTAAAATCTGGTAACTTCAACATTTTGGACGTGTGGCTTGAAAGAAATGGGAAAAAGTTAGCTAAACCTGTCTTTGGATAAAACGTCGGCGGAGAAACCAATCCAATTTTCTTTACAAGTTTCAAGAAATATCTGTCGCAGTCTAAAAGCATTTTACGTCTAATTGCAATTAGACGGAGAATTTCAGTCTAATTGCAATTGGGCTAGTCTAATAGCATGAGACTGAGCGAAATGCTGTTAGACTGAGAATTTTCAGTCTAATTGCAATTAGACGTACTATTGTTCGTCTAATTGCAATTGGAGCGATTAGCTCGCCTAATTGCATTTTGATATAAACTGTAAGGTTTAATGTATAAGAACAGCGCTTCATTGTAATTGTATACGGAGAAAGGCACAGAAAGTCGAAAATATATTTTAAGAATAGCTTTAAAAACATAGTAGAAATACTTTTCGTTTAGATATTGAAAACTTGAAGACACTATAATATAAACTATATACACACATCCTTCCTAGCTGGTACCTGGAGGGTCCGGAAGGGTCCGGCAGGGGTCACGTGACCGTGGGTCATATACCACCAACATACGAAGTCCTAAGTTTGTCTGCCAAAACGGCTGGAAATAAGTTATAATCACTAACAAACACGAAAAAATAACATTTTAGCTCTTAAAACGGCATTTTATAGCCACCAGACTTCATACTAGACCCTGCCGGGGGCCATCAGTGACCACTTACACTTCGGCGGGGTCAGTTTTAAGCTTTGGAAGTCTTCAACTTCTAATAAATTGTTTTCAGTTACTAGTTTTCAAAATCCTTTAAAGTCTTCAAGTTTTCAATATCTAAACGAAAAGTATTTCTACTATGTCGCCAAAGCTATTCTTAATGACGTAATATCTTTTCTACTTTCTATGCCCTTCTCCGTATACAATTACAGTGAAGCGCTGTTCTTATGCACTAAACAAAACATTTTATATCAAAATGCAATTAGACGAGGCACTGTTCGTCCAATTGCAATTAGACGAAAAATAGTACGTCTAATTGTAATTAGACTGAAAATTTTCAGTCTAACAGCATTTTGCACAGTCTCATGCTATTAGACTAGCGCAATTGCAATTAGACTGAAATTCTCCGTCTAATTGCAATTAGACGGAAAATGCTTTTAGACTGCGACATATCCACTCAAAAGATCGGTTATGATTGACT
>JASAND010028793.1:0-23987 GCA_030248195.1 Trissonchulus latispiculum
CAGTACTGTTGCGACCTAAATTTGCTTTGAAGGGGAATATTAGAAGGGAAACGGCATGTGCACCTATAGAGCTCACGGGAAATAATTATACGACACCAAGACCTAACTTTTAGCCATACGGACCGGGCCGGGCCGGGGGTCGAGAAGGTACCGAACGCCCCTTATCCGGCCCGGACCCGGCTTTAGAAATTTTCCCCGGGCGGGGCCGGGCGGGGCCTGAGCGCTAAGGCCCCTGAAAGTCTCTCTCTATCGTATGCATCTTCACATTTGTATCAAATGCAAAAACTATTCCACGAATGAAATAGATGTGAACTAACCAACTATAATGACATTACCTTTAAATATAGAAATAGTTTTCTACTTTTGAAATGATCTCATGCTATAGTTTTTTGCATTAGTAGTTGCCAAGTGGCGCTACACATCAGTGGTGCACTGTTTTCGTAAATCCTACGCAAAATTCATATTTTGCCATGGCTGACATTGGCCTAATTCCGTTCAGGTTGACTCAGTACTTAATAGCACTAATGGCTGCTTCCTTCAGCCCAAAAAGCATTTCAAAAGGGGACAGATAGTGTTGATCAAGGTTTGCAAGGACACATTCTCGGAAGCTGGCAAAGTTGTAGCCAGTACGAACCAAAGTCATGATAGCAGGGACGTAAATGTTTCAGAAAGCACGGATAGCTGCAGGTTTGCTGGAAGGGAAGAAGGGAAGTGAATTCTAAAGAGGGGAAAGGCTGATACGAACTAACCAACTAATGACGTCAGAGTTGGACATGGACATATTTTCTGAGCGGGATCGCCCCGCGACCGCAGACGTTGTGACCGCGACCGCCTGCGTCCGCGACCGCACGCAGCCCGCAGGCTAATTTTGTGACCGCAAAATTTTGCGTTATTAACCTTAAATTCTATGCAAAAATCCACTGCTTTCGGTTTTTTAATGTGAATACCTCACTGCAGTCGGTACTCCGTTTAGGGCTAGTGCAGCTTAGATATACGTTTTTCGACAGCGCAATTTAAAATTACAAGCAATTTGGTTCAGTAGCTGACTTTGGATTGTTCGATCGAATTCTGTGTGTATGGCACGGTGTTTTTCTTTCACTTGAGGTGAGGCTACCAACCGGTTCCGAATGGCAGCATTCTATTAACACTGCTTAATGCGTTGGTTTCCTTCAAATAGAGTATCTTTACCCTTTAATGTACTCATCTAATCTTATATGGCATTAATTGAAACTATCAGAATAGTTTATTTTTGGGCTGTTTAAGGTGGTCGTGTGGTATCCTTTTGTGCGGCACTTCAGATTAATGTTCTGAGACCCCGAATATCCATATACATAACTTTTCATTCAACAAAATCAAGGACAAAAGTTTTCGCTTCCTCTTGCCCCCCTTGCGAATCTAAAAAACGAATTTCGCGAAATTTTTTGCAATATTTGAACTCAGGGTGGTCAAAAACATACCATTACCAACTTTCAGTTCATTTTTAATTAAGTTTTGCAGAATCTGTGCCTGGGGAGGTTTTCCTGAAAAGATCCGTGCTCATTACACTAGGAGTCTATTCCGCTTCTCCAGTTGCCTGTAATGTCTGCGGAACAAAGCCAAGGCAGAATTTATGCATTCAGACAGCTGTATCAATTTATAATAGTCTCTCAGCTAAATAGCTCTTATCCTAGCAAATATGTAATTAGTAGCACCATTATTAAGGAGGGAAGAGGAGGGATATAAAATTTGTGGGTGGCGGAGCAGATGTGCAACAGAAAGTCAAGGATATGTGGTGTAGGTAGAAAGTGAGTGTAACTGTAATGTAAGTCAGCTTTTCAAGACTGCAATTCCATCCAGTCTGCTGCCTGATTGGCTCCTTAGTATGCACTCAAACTGTTGGTCTTCCTTCTCGAATTACAGTCACTTAAGGAGTGAAGATGCCATTGTATGAAAAATTTCTAAATTGAAGTGTTTAGCTACATCAGTTTTTGACCTTGGATATACACACACGTACATTTTCATAAAGTGCTGTGAAGTAGATACTATTTACTTTCTGAGCACAATTTAGTTCAATCAATTATACAAATAGTTGCACTCTTCTCCGTACGTACAGTTTCCGTTTTACTAAGAAGGCTAACAGTCTAACGGCTATAGTCATGCTTTTACTGTACCTTTTGTATGCGTTAAATCCAAAGTCAACTAATTTTTTCAAAACTTTTCGTTTTTGGCTTCTGAACTGCTTTCGGTCTTTTCTCAGTACCTAGTTCATCTTGTTTGCTTAGCTGATTCATAACTAAATTATTAACTGTACAATATTTCCATTTGAAAACTACTTTGCAACTTAGAATAGTGGAGCCCCTCGTTAGGGTGATTCATCCAAGTTGTTTATACGCTCTCTACTTATAAATAAAATAAAACAATAGCTTATCAGAATTTATGGAATTTTGCAATCTTGTTGCAGAAAAGGGGAACACTTGATTACAGACTTGCAAAAATCAGCTTTTGCCAGTGCTTCGACGGTGCAGAACCCACATAAGAGAATGGCCCCCATGTTCAAAAAGTCACCTTCACAGGAATCCAACCGTGCTTTGTCTAAAATGGTTTACGAACTCATCCTCACTTGTTTCGCAGTCATGGTCCCAGTTCCTTTTAATCCAAAGTGCAAAAGTCCTCGAAAGATTATCAAAACTTGCAACCTACAAATTACGTAACATCAAAACATTAACATTAACATAACGTTCCAGATGATCCTGAGCTGCCACAGCGGGCCCTAAAAATCATAAACCGATGATCCTTAAGATTCGGATTTGTAATAATCAAAGGCACACACATAATTGCTATTGTTGTTTTCATTCGAACTGATGAAAAAACTAACGATTTATAACAAAATTCACCAGTTTTGACTTTCAAATTTCTGGAGTCTTGGTAAAAAATGTCAAAAATTTACAAGATTTCACTAAATTTTTGCCTCGGTTAGGAGGCCTGGGAGCAACAGGTCCCGGTGCATCCCTAATGTACGTGCATGTTTTTAATTTTATCTGTATTCTTCTATTTTCTCGCCTCTCGGTATTCTCTAACTCTTCCTTAATTATTTTAGTTTGTTCAAACTGTTAGTAATTTCATTTTCTCAGAAAAAATAATGTTAGAATTCAGGAATTTTTCTGTGCGAAGGTTACAGATAACATTAATGATATTTCATCACCACATAATTGAAATCGGATGAGTCTTATACTTTTGTAGAATTTTACTGTAAAATTGTAGGTAAAACGAGGATAGTAAAACTGTTTGCCGTTTCCGTGAGAGACTATTCAAGTCTACTCTTCTATACAGTGTCTGTCTGCATTCCTGAATGCACTGGAGACGACAGAAGGAGGGCAGAAGTTTGAAATTAACTCTTATTATATGATATATAATAGAGATGTACGTTGGAACGCATCCTTTGTCACCCAAAATGCAGAAATACGTAAGAGGCTTGGCCAAATTTAGTCATATTTTAATATCTAATCTACGCATTCTCGTCTGTTTAAAATTCTTTACGTACGTAAGTAGAGTCTACAGTGATCCTATAGAATAGGTAAGAGGGTTATGTTTGGGTAAAGTCTTAATTTCTCTTCCACCAACACGTGTGTATCTAGAAAAGTATGACATAAATGTAACCTGGCTCAACCAATTTCATATCTATAACTACAAAAGCATCTCTCCGTGTAGGTGGCCAGTTTTTTGTTTACAGTAGTGATTATCTTAGCTTCGTTTGTGCTCAGTCCGTTCAAAGAGGGGGTGTGGCAAGAATACCTGTGTGCTACATTAATTATGCTGTATCCATTTATATTTTATGTTTAATTTTTAAAGTCTGAAGTAGAAATATTCGACAGTATGTAACAGTATTTTTCTAAACGTTCAAGAAGCAGTTGACAATTCAGACTTCTCTTATTCTGCTTTGTTGCGCAAGGAATTCGTTCCTGTTTGCTTAGCTTTCTTGTGCAATTTTGCATAAAAGGGCAACTTAGTGCCATGTTTGGTAAAATTCTTTCCTTGCGCAAACAATTTAATAGCATTCCAAGGCAGTATGACCAATGGTCACAATGTAACTACTAAAGTGCTATTCAATCCAGGTATTGCTTGTTCTCGTCTGAAACTTAGCTCTAAAATCAGCCTATGCCTTAAAACTTATTTTGTCTCTGAAACTATGCTGAACTGTTTAACTATTTCTTTCAGACGTCTCTGGTCAAATGCTGCCACCGCCGAAGATGCTGAGACTTATTTATCTGAGGATGGTCCCCCGGTTTCTGTCCTCTCTGATTTAACCAGTCTCCGAAGTCATCTAACGATGCCATCAACTGTAGTCCGTCGAACCAGCGACGATTCCAAGTCGCCGGTCCAGAGGCGTCAGTCCATGTTTGAGCCTTGCCGAGTAAGCGTCAGTCAACGAGACGATTCACCCCAACCCCCTCCACTTCCTCCCAGGAATCCGCAGACCCAGCCTCGAACAGAAACTCAGCACTCCAAAACTCCCTCCTGGCCTGAAACAATTGTGTCCCATCGAAGATCCCTCAGCTCTAATTTGGCCTTTGTGACAGATGGACTTCGGGAGATGGGGACCAGGTCCAAAGGGAAGATGGGGATTCATGACTCCGGGATTGTTCTACAGGAGCCTCTGTCACCGGAGAGATCCGATCCATACGAGTCTGGGGACCATAATTTGTTTAGAGCCAAAGTGATCTCTTGTGAAGATGATCCGCGAGCTAGTGCCGAGTCTGATCCCAGACATCGTCACGGCTACAATACCCAAATTAAGGTGGATCCTTTGGAAGCCAGCCCTTCAGCGGGACGCAGTCGTAAATCCGAGTCCGGGGCCGCTCTGACGCCGCGATTTCGATTTGCAGACACTACCAGTTCTTCTGGTAACAGCCCATCACTTCGGGATAAGTATCGGAGATACATGATACCAGACTATTCCGGTACCCTGCGTTCAACGGATTCCTCCCTTAGCAGCAAATCGGACCCTTGTAGTCCCGACTACGAAAGTGAAACACTGAAGCGAGCAGCGGAGAAGAATCGAAGAGAATCCGAAAAACTATTCAGGAAACTAGGCGAACTGCGAACTGGAACGAGCGATGGAAAACCAACGGGTAGTGCGAACAATTCTCCTTCGACTAAAGTCAGGCCCAGATTTAATCCATCCCAGTCATATGGAGAAAGTTTGGAAGAAAATAGCTTAGAAAAACAATTAGATGAAGCCATGGAATCCCTTAAAGAGGGATTAAATCAGACTACTTCCTACGTTAAGGAGTCAACCTTTCGAGTTCCCACGGAACGCATGAGCTCCATAGTATCGAGTACTTCTTCCGGTTTCACTGAAAACAGTGCTTCGATCAGTAACTCCTCAAGGACTTCAGAGCACTACCAACAGTCCTTGCTGGACTATCAGGACAATTTCGATCTTTATGCGGATGTCCTGGAGATGCCTGGACTGAAGACGGAAGCCTCGTCTCCAGCAACTCCCCTAGACTGCCCCACACCGTCCTGGAATCGGCCGCAGCAGCGAACAGGAGTCGCCGTCACGGCTGAGAATCTGTGGAGCCAGCAGGTCTCTGATGCAGAAACCCCTGTCCCGTTCCGAGGCTACGTTAAGAACAGAAGCACGCGAAGCAGTCAAAGGAAGTTTTCAACGGGTCATCAAAAGACGCGACGTCTGGGCAGTGTACCGGATTTGAGGACAGAATCATTCAAGGAAAAAAGTGAAGTAAGCTAAACTGGTATATATGATACATAACTCCTTTCTAAGCTAGCTTAGCATATTAACTAAAAGTACGATACATTTTACAGTTTTTGATAACAACGGACCCCATCCGATATTTTTTATGTTTATAAACTGTTTGAAAAATGTTAAGTTAAACGCTTTTCGGTCACTCTTTACACAGACTTATGGACAATGGGATACCAGGATTCCAGGGAAGCTGTACACAGTTCTGAAAACAAGAATAGCTTGCTGCACAGTCCATGTCTATGAATGCTCGACTTAGGTTTTTGAATGAGGAAGTATATGCATGACATTAATTACGGTTGGGCTAAATAGATTTTGGTTCCAGTGGCTTTTCTGAAATAGCAAATTGCATTTTCAGCTTTTTCATATTTTTAAAATTTGAACAGTACAATTTAGTTTTTAATTTAGCACAAGCTTTCACAGTGATTGCATAAGCTAGGAATTATGTGAAAGCGTGTCAGCTTTAGAAAACGCCTTTAAAATTGTCAGTGAAAACTTGAGGTTTACTTTAGCTCCGTCTTCAGAAGGGAGACTTTTGCAGTTTATTATGCCGTTGCACAATATTTTCATTGTTCCGAGGCATGACCCACCCCAGCGTTAGAATATTTCAGGGAAAGATGTATTGTTCGAAACTCACTGTAGTAAACAAACTATTGTTCACTTTGAGTTTCTATTGACACTAAACTTAGACAGTCACAAAAGCCTTTTCCTCTCATTCGCCGTTACGACTGCTTCAAGCGGAGGGCATTACCCTACCTCAGTCTGGTGAAATTGTATGGAAGTTTTAGAAATTTAAGAAAATTTAATTCACACTGGTTAATTATAGTTTCCCTTCCACCCATCCCATTTCACTGCAGTGTAGTGGTTGCATAATAGCAAATGCACTTCAGTTGTCTCTTTAATCGAATTGTGTGTGGTGTAAACTTGAGTTCTATTCTATCGGCTCAGGTACGCAAACTTAGTCCTAAATTCTGTGATATATATGTAAATAAACAACGTTTTGAAGTTTTTTCGTGTAATTCGTTTCTCAGTATTAAGATAACGGGTCTTTTCCAGATTACCCCCCACCACTCAAAGTTCTTAAAACTCGACCAAATGAGCTGAAATTTGGTGTGGGTATGTTTTCGACCACGCTGAGTTCAAATATCGCAAAATTTTTCGATTTCGGGAAATTCGATATTTTTCGATTTTTTTCGATTTCTAAGGAGGACCGAGGGTAACCGAAAAATTTATTGTCTTCGATTTTGTTGAAAAGTTGTATATAGGGTTTTCTGGGCCGCAGAACACGAATCTGAAGTCCATTTTTGATTCAGCTTTTCGTTAGCTTGATATAAGCGAAAGTTGTAAGCTTAAGTTGTAAGCTAATGCTAAGCTAACGAAAAGCTGAATCGAAAAACGGTCTTCAGATTCGCGTTCTGCGACCCAGAAAACCACTATATACAACTTTTCAGCAAAATCGAAGACAAAAACTTTTTCGGTTACCCTTGGTCCCCCCTTAGAAATCGAAAAAAATCGAATTTCGCGAAATCGAAAAATATTGCGATATTTGAAGTCAGCGTGGTCGAAAACATACCCACACCAAATTTCAGCTCATTTGGTCGAGTTTTAAGAACTTTGAGTGGTGGGGGGTAATCTGGAAAAGACCCAAGATAACATTAAGGTAATCGGCAATTTCTGCAGCCGCTTAAGGAAAATCACAGTCTGTACGGCACTGCTGCTTGCTTACCTAGCTTTTTTAACCAAAAGCAAAAGCCACCACTTATACTCTGCCCAACCCCCTTGAAAGGGCTAAATATATAATTGCAAAATGCTGTGTAACTTGGCACACTCTGTCAAATCAGAGCAAAAACTATGCTCCTATCGCTAACGACCTACCCCCCTCCCCCCCGCAAATCAGACCCTAGTGAACCCTCCACAAATCAGTACCTGGTCGAAACGGGGGTACGCTCACTCTCTCTATGTTTGTGTATTTATGTGCTTGAAACACAATCGGTACGTGCGCGAGTTTTGTGCCCGCTTCGAGCACAGTTTTTGCTCTGATAACATATTATGTACCTATGCTCTTGGTTCCATTTACGAGTTTGTGCCTGAAAACAGTAGCAGCTGCAGCAAGAAAGTAGTGTTTTTCTACACAACTGTACAGTGCAGGGTTTTAATCAAGTCATCAATATAATTGTTTTACGAATGGTTTTTCAGACGTTTTCCTGTCGAAACAGTATCGGTTTTGAAGAAACAGAACCAGCTCGGCTGACTTCCTGTGAGAGGTAACAGTTTAAACTCAATTATGTCTGCTTTACTGTATTTGGATTAGGGTTAATAGGGTAGTCTTGACTCTGTTATGTACATGATCAGGTTCAATGTGGGTTTACCATTTACCCACAATTTGTATCATGAAGACATCACGAAGTGATGCATAGTGAACAATATAAGATAACCCAGGAAACAAGTCTAAATAACATTATTGAAAGGAAAGAACCCAATTTTTGAACGAAGATTTTTGTTAGGTTCCTGAAGTCATTGCAAACTAAAATTGGATGAATTAAAAAATCTTAACTGCGACAGAACTAATTTTTCTCAATTTGGGAAGTTTATTGAACATAAAATGTCGTTGAAATGTTGAGACTAGGAGAAGATTTCTTGTCAATCGACCACCTGTTCAGTAGCACGAAACCCACAATTTCATAACGTTTCTCACGATTTTTATTAGCAGTTTAGCGGCCGTGTACTAAACAGATTTATTTTTTGAGATGCCTCGAATATTTTCTCCCAAAGTATTTGGGTGAGGGGGGGGGAACAGATTGTAGACGAATTCTTTTATTCAATTTAGTATTTATATATATTGTGTATATTAGCAGTAGTGTCACAGATAACAATCACTGAAAGCTAAGAAAATTTTTGAAAAGTGCATTTAAGCTTTCACTACATAGTACGTACGTATAAACTCTCAGTCTAAAAGCCCCCAGAAAGTATAGTAATGCTTGTATATTTATATTTGCCTCGCAAACATTTAGCCTTTATTTTGAAAGCAGCTGTCACTTATTTTAAAATGGAACGCATAAATTTTTTTGCTCAAAATTACATTTTTCCTTCAGAAGATGGCATCTCAATAGAGTTTTTGTGCCAATATGTAGGTTTCTGAATATTCTATACAATGTCTGGGTAAGTTCTGGCTCTAACTTCACAGAAATAAAACTTTATTTTGTCTGCACGTTGTTTGTGCTTACTTGGAAGATAAAAATTGATGGTGCCATGGTATTCGTGGTACAATAAATAATTCATTTTCTGCTTGATTTTTGTTATCCTTTACATCATTATTAGCACAAAAACGTAAAGCAAATTTTTGTATTCAGTTTATTGTGTGCTAATAGGAGTTACATATATTTTTGCTCAAGGAGAAAATGTGTGTATTCTTCGTAATAAACTTAACGTAACTTTTTAGATGATAGTAATATATGAGGTGTGGAAAACTTAAATCAAATCATACTGCTGAATTCCCCCTCCTTCCTGAAGCATGCATGAGCAGCCCAGCCGTACTACTCGTAAGAAATCGTATTCAGAAATTGATTTCTAATTCTTCCTTAGAAAAACAAAAATGATTATCTTTTTTACAACCTCACCCCAGTCGATGCTCCGGTTGGGGGCAGTGCCGGCTTCGAACGTATGCATTTTTAAAGCAAGGGGACGCTGACACTGAATTTGACATAGCAATTACCTGAGGAAAAAACAACAAATTATTTCCTACTTCTTAAAGTTATCCCATTTAAAGTCATAGATGGGATAGACGGCGAAGGCGGTACAGCCCGAGAAGAAGCATCACTTGATTTGCCCGGTGTTCTACAAGGCTATCAGTACGTCCATTACGTTCACCGCAGACGAAAAGTATATACATTTAAATACTGGTTTCAAAATAATATCTTCAGGCAAAAGTTTTTCAAATTTGATCTGAACGATTGTGATATCTTGGCGAATACAAAAAATGAAAATATCTTTTTGCATCCTATGCCTAGTTTATGTATTAAATTGCTACAAGTAGCTTAAGTTATTTCAACGATGTTGTGCTATTCGAATTCGTCACCCACTTTCCAAGCTGAAACGCTGCTGTTTTTTACAGCATTTCTAGTTATCGCTTCCTTTCTGTTGCCTTTGCTTGCAGTTACTACATTTGTACGCGCAGCGCATATTTTGCAGTTGTAGGACCTATGCGAGTTTCAGCATATTTTTTAAAGTCCACTCATTATTTGAGGAGAGTATGTACCTCTTAAAGTTCTCCCAATGTTAGGGTCCAGTGTGTATAAGTATGCAGTTTCACCCCTATTTTCCTCTAACTAGTATTTGCACTTTCTTGTACTCTATTAACTTCTAAAGTACCTTTCTCACCACCCCTCCAATTCAAAGCTAGTTTATTAAATTGTTGAGAGTTTCCTCAAACTTTCCCCCTCGCACAGCCTCAAAGTCGTAGGAGGGGTGCCAGAGAACTAAAATTTCATTTATGCATTCTTATTGCTTTTAACTGTAACATAGTTAAGCCATTTTCAACTCAAGCTCATTTAATCCATTTAAAAGCTACAAAATGTTTAAGTTAAATTGATAAAATTAAATTTATTTCATTAATTTTCCAAAGTGCAATAGACAACGTTAAACCGAGCGCTGCAGCGTGGTGAAGAGTGGTTCTGAAGTCTGTGTCAACTTCTTGGACGCAATCAGTCCATGTTAGTTAACAAGTTCGCTTTGAGCTATATATCGCTATGCGTTAAGGAGTTTTTCAAATTTCATAGTACCGGCTGGAAGTTCAACGTTGGGATAACTGCGCTAGAAGTTTCCGTGTTTGTTTAAACAAGTGCGCTTATACGAATCACTTTTATACCCATATTTCGTTTGTAAAGAACAAACACGGGCGATCCTGGCTTATACAACGTTTGAAAAGCCCATCAAAAGCATATTAAGAAAGAAAGAAAGGTAATATTGGCAAGTTTATGAATTCAGAATTGGTTGGGGTTTATATTACATTTCAGTTTACTTTTAACGTTTACTAAAAAAGTCAAGTTTACTATCACGTTTAATTTATAACTATAGCAGTAGTACTGTATCAGCTTTATACTCTACTAAGTCAACAAAACACTTCTTCTAAAGAAATAATATTCATACGAAAATCTTAAAATTGACCGGTCCGGCCGTACTTCGTCAGCTTAGGCGCCGGGGTAGACGTAAATTCTTCGACTAATTCGGACCAGTGCTCTTTAGTTGCTGCAATGCACATTTATACTTGTGATTACACTAATTCTATACTTGATTCTAAGCAGAAGATGCCTTTTCACTCACTGTCTGTATTTTTCTGCATTCTGTCTTAAATCTATGTTTGTGCATTGCGTTTTAAATTGTTTTCTTAGCTCCGAGAATGATATTCTATTTTTTGTAATTGTTTCAGCGTTGATGCTTTATACGCCGTGCCACAGAAAGGTCCAAAGGGAATGTCGCCAACACCAATCCTGGCATCCAAAGAATCGCCTAGGCTCTCCAGCAAAAGCTCCGAGGGATCCGGTTCACCCCAGCTCAGTCAGAAACCGACTCCACCGCTGCCCAGAACCCCGCCTCCAACGCTGATCTGTGATTCAAAATCATTCGCTGCCTTTCCCTCCGATGACAGCATGATTGATGATGAAATTGAGTAAGCTAGCTTAATCTCTAAACTCTGAATCAAGGTCGGTTCACACTAGGGCAAAAGCACAAGCACAGACACAAGCACAAGCACAAGACGAAGTTGTTCAAGCAGTCAATAGAATTTGAAATTGAGCTTTGCCAAGCCTTCTGCTCCTAGTGTAACACAATTTTGATTGGCTACTAGCCAGGGTTTTTTTTTGGTTTTCGGATTTGCGTCAACCTTGCGTCCCGCTAAATTTAAGTTGCGTCCCGTTAAGAAATTTTGCGTCCAGAAGAAATTATTGTTATAGCGTGTTTCTTGTGCAAAAATTGTTGTATTTATACCAATTTTTCTTAATTTCTTTAAGCTAACGTGAATTAATCGGATGAGACAATTAGAAAGTCGATCCTCCTGAACAGCAACGCAAGATGCATATAGATGCGTCTAACATACACGACGGGGGGTCTGGGGGGCTCCGCCCCCCAGAAGTTGAAGAATTTTTTGCAATTACAGAAAAATCCGTAATGGAAATGTTTAAAAAGATTAATTTGGCATCTACGAAATCTTAACCTAAGATGCAAATCTTAACCTCACATTGTGACTAATTTTCGATCCTAGTGGTACAGTACATTCCGATGTTTATTGGTAAACTAATTAATATTAAAAATTAATGAAATAGTAAATTAATCTTATTGAGAAGAAAGGCAGCATGTAATGAAACAAATTTTGTTTCGAAAACTTTGACAGCTACTGATCCCTTAAAAGATTATTGCAAAGAAGTATCGGGGGGTCTGGGGGGCCGAGCCCCCCAGAAGTTGGAGAATTTTTTGCAATTACGGATTTATCCGTTTAATGAGAACGTTTAAAAAGATTAATTTGGCATCTGTTACATCTAACCAAAACATCTAACGCTAATGCATTTCTTGTGTAAATTGCATCTGTAAATTCTTGAAATTTAATTTCGAGATTAACCCCCAGAAGGTAAAAATGTTTTAAAAATGGAGTTTAAATTCTGAGTTTAAAAAGTTTGTTAATGCAATTGTGTAAACTGCATCTCTAAATTCTTAAATTTTGAATAAAATCATATCAATAAACAGTAGTGATGTGGATCGGATCGGCGGATCGGATCGGATCGGCCGATCCGGGGTCGGATCTGATCGACAAATTTTCGGATCGGATCGGCCGGATCGGATCGGCTTAATTTTCCCGGATCGCCGATCCGGCAAGTGAGGCAAAATTTGAAAATTTGTCCCAATTTTTACATTACATATTGCCAATTTTCTTCGAAGACATTTTCAAAATTTTCCATCCGAATTTTGTTCAAATGTCAAATATTCAGTTGTTAAGTTTTCTTATTTCTTTTTCTGGGTAAATAAATGTTTAATGTGTATATACGCATAAAAACCGTTAAATGGTATTGATCTCTAATAGTTTCTGTTAATTAATTTTTGGAGAATCTGCTCCGCTTTTAAATGCAGTGCCGCTGAAAATATACTTACATATTCTGGTATGATTAAAAGCTCTCCATTCTCTGAAAGTAAATTTGAAAGCTATTGATGATGACTTTATGAGCTAGAACCAATACTTGAAAATGTACCAATTTCTCGGAATTCACCGCTTATAGATAGATAAATTTTTGTGAAATTGAAATTATTGCCGGATCGGATCGGATCGGCCCGATCCGGGGTGGATCGGATCGGATCGGATCGCCGGCCAATTTGCGGATCGGATCGGTAGGTAATTTTGGCTGCCGATCCGATCCACATCACTAATAAACAGCATGTAACACTTTTTAAGGGAAAACAGCAAAGCCTAAAGTAAATACCATTAAGGAGGATTACAATGGATTATGGCTAAGTTGATCGCAAGACGCAAAATGTGTCGTGAAAAGCTTCTTGCAGTTGAAAGTTTAGAACAAAATGTAGTTTGTATTTTATGACATTACCGCTTGTGTATTCTTGCGAAAATGTTTTTAAAAGAACTATTCTGAGAAACGTTAGATGATCCCAAAAATTTGGATATTCGGTAGCGGCTACAAATTTTATTAATTCTTGGGTTTGATCTGTTATAGGATGAATACAAGTGAATATATATAACAACTCAACAAGTACTGACACATGACAAAGCACATTGACATTCGATGCCATAGTGGAAAACACTAGGGGGTCTGGGGGGCGGAGCCCCCCAGAAACCGAGAAAATTTTTGGAAAATAACGGGAAAATTGTTACTTGAAACATTTAAAGTTTTCACTCCTACAAAAGTGAATTTTCACCCGAAATAATGTTGCGTCTAGCTTGCGTCCCGTTAAAATTTCATTGCGTCCAGATAAGAAACTTTGCGTCCTGACGCACTTCTGGACGCAAAAAAAACCCTGCTACTAGCGCTGTGCTTGTGCAAAACGTTAGCTGAATTCAACTCTGCGTTGTGCTTGTGCTTGTGTCTGTGCATGTGCCTGTGCCTGTGCTTCAGTTTGTGCGCTAGTGTGAAGGCCTTCAGAGATGCAACAGGTTATTAGGGCGCTAAACTGGCTAATTATGATATTAAAATTTCCTCCTCATTTTCAAAATGGCTTAATATTTGTCATTCAATATTTTAAATTTAAACAAATTAAGAAAAGAATTTTTATTTTCTAAGTTTCATTGTTTACTTCCAATCTAAATTTGGTCTGTATATAATTGTTGGTTTGATGTGAAACTTGGCGGAAATAAAACACCTTGAGTAGTTTTTACAAAGTTCAAAATATACACTTTACGCCTTAGTTTACGGAATTTGATTCTAACCATAAATTTGTTTCTATTTTAAATTTCTATTTTAAACATAGTTTATAATTCATTGTGCATAATTTGATAAGGTTTTGGCAATAAATTTTCTTCGTCAAAGTTTGTAGGTGGCAACGTAGATTTCCAAGAAGTACATTGTTTAGTCAAAGGTGCAATAAATAGGCCATCTAATCACAAATTGTCTGCAAAAATCAATTCTGGCAAGCATGGGACTATGCATTCCACGAATTCCAAAAATTTCTATAAAATTCTTATCAGTAAAAGTTTTGGCGTTTTCAAATTTTAACGAACACACACAGTCAACGCAAGAAAAAGGTTTAGTCAAGCCAATTTAACTTTATGTTGCAACGGCCAGTGTTAATGTTTATTTTAATCCATCGTCTGCACGTCAAAAAACCATTGTAATTTGAAACGATGAAGTATTTTTCAAACAATGAACTATCAAATTGATTTTGTCCTTCGTTATGCTGCAAAAGTTTATAACCTACCAACCTGCCTTCTGATAAGTTTTTCACTGCCAACGCAATCAGCAATAACTTGTGCAATCATCACTGCACTGCAAAAGGTGACTCAGGGCGCACTTAGTCTGCCTCTGTCATTCACAATTGCACTTTTGTTGTGTTCGTGTTTTCAAGTTTCTGACTTACCTGGACTGAAAATATTTTGTGTTTCTGCTGAAATTATTGTTGAAATTTGGAAATTTTGTCGAAAATTGCTGTATTTGCTAATTTTCTTATCCCAGCCGCTATGGATGACATTTCAAAGTATCGCCGAATCGCCCGACTGGGAATTATTGGTCAAGCAGCGACAAGGTTAATCTAACTTTTATGTTTTAATTTGGCAGCTAAATCTGTACACTTTAAATTTTTGAGAAAATAACATATATATATATATACTTTTAAAACCTGTTTATTAATTTCAATCGCACAACTCATTAGCAATGATTTGGAACGTAAAGAGCTGTAGATTATACTTCTTGGGCATAAATCAAGTAAATAAGGACATTTCAAGGACAGAGAACGATGGAATCTTTATTTAGCAGTCTTCGTTTTTGACTTCGTATCGTATATATAACCACGTCCTAGGAGTAAATAGGTTTATATATAATTTCGCACGGCATGATTTTAACAATTATATACGGTTTATATTACATTATGTGCATACTCGGGAATTTGGATGGCTATTAGGAAAGGGAACTGATATTTTTTAGGTTTGGCTTTTGGTTAGGCTGGTAAGCTGATGGCTAGAAAATCAAAACTTTCAAATATATATTTTGTAAAAATCTCCATCATAATATGTTTCAAGGACAATCCGCGTACGATATAATTACCATTACAACAGTCCCATTAAGATTAACTTATGATTATCCCTGTATGTAACTGTAACACAATCTCAGCTCATCTTCGCTGCATCGTTGTCTCTGCACTCTGCTCTGCAGTTGCAAATCCACTGATCTAGTGGGCAGGTGTTTGCAACAATCACTTAAAATTTCAAAAACATGCGAACCAATTGCATTCCAGTAAAAAGAGAACAAGAAAGCGAATACCACTCAACCATTGAAATACATCGGCTAATCTTAAGTGGTCCAGCATGACCTATTTTATTTTCCACATACCTTGAGGGGCTTCAAAATACTAAATCCTTCTAAACAAGCCATACTGCAATACACATACATGCAAAATTGCACATTACATTTTCTGTGCAAACTTGTTTAGTGCTACTTTTTTATTGTTTGCAACGCGTGCATCATTTTTCTCTCAACCGCACATCTTTACAACTAAACGAGTTTCATCCTATTGTGAACGACTTTACATGGATACAACTTTCGACACGGCGTTTTTGCATTTTTTATGAACTAACTTGAGCATCACGAATTACACGAGCCTGTTTGCTTTTTCTCATTTTATGAAATGTTAAGGTTTATTTTATTAGTCTGTGCAAGAATGTGCCGATCACATTGACTCCACTTCCAAATTTTTAGGGCACGCCACATGTTGTGCCCTGAAAACAATTTCTTGTCTGCAAAACAACATGCTTATGTTTGCTTGCTGCCAAACGCAAAACCAGGTGCTGCTTTTCCTCCTTATTTTATATTAGTCTGTTTCTTTTGTTGCTAGCATTTAGCTGAGCGCAGTTGATAAACTAAAAAATCTAAGTTTATTCGACATCGGCAAGTTAAGACGTGATCAATTCCAGGTGCGCTATTGACATTCTGCAGGCAAAGGAACCTTTTAACCTTAATAATTGTAAATTATATTATGTAATGAAAGATGAATTAATAGGTTAACACTAGAGATGAGGACGGATTTTAAACTGCTTTTTAGAGACTGCACAAGCTTTGTCAGGAAAGATTCGGTAAATGGTACTGTAATAACCTGGAAAAATCTTGATGTTATTGCAATAAATGATTAAACCAATGAAAGGGGGGATGTGAGCAATGAGCGTCGTCCAGGTGCCAAAAATCCATGAGAGTTCAAACATTGTCCTTACCCAGAAGGTAATGTTAATGTAGTCGTCCACCTACAGTGTGGAAACTGTAAAGCTTTTTCTATCATCCGCTATAAAACCCTCCAACGGTGACGACCCCGACATGTGTTAAACATAGTTTCTTGGGAAAACCGTGTCACTGGGTATCGGGTTACCGACCAGGTGCACTGGGTCAGCGAGCGAAGGATAAGTCGCTCGGTTCCATCACTGAAGTAAGTAGTTGTTGAGCAAAAAGTGCCTAATGCTGGACAACACCGATATCTGTGATTGGTTCAGTTGCTCTGCGTTTGACCAGTCAGGCCTGAGCAAAACCACCAAAAGAGTTTTTATAGAAGAAAATGTGAAAATATTTTTTTCGCCCAATAGTCAGATTTTATCAGTCGTTTTATTCCCTTGTACTGCAGGCTGACAGTTGGCTCTTGCATTTTTGCATGCTGCAAAAACAGAAATGAATACGCGATTATTTCCAGTATAAGATCGTTGCACTTCCCCTGATACTCAAACTTATTAAGGAACTTAGAAACTCTCCATATAACGTTACAATAATTCTGCAGTCTTTTCATTCATAGCAAAAGTTTGCAAACTTCCGACAATTTTCTCCAAATTCTATACAGTCAAACTTTCCCCAAAAGTATTTTCGCAACACTCGCAGACGTAGTGCTGGATTGATCAAATGTTGAGACTGAGAGCGCAACGCAGAAGCTTCTACTTCTGGTAAGGATCTTAGTTTAATTGCTTAATAAAGATCCTCTGTAGCTAAGCAATCTCCACGCAGGGCTAATTAAGACATATAGCGTGGTTTCAGAAGTTGTTACAGAAGTTGTATTGCTGTTGTATTCAAACTCAGGCTACGTCATGTTTGAATGTTAGGAATACAAACTTTTACGGAGACATTTTTCGAAAAACCTTTATGGTAAACGGATCAAATTTTTAGCGCAGATTTGAAACAGTGTCTAGGATTAAATGATTTCGAGCTGACTTTACATAAGCTGAGTTCGAGCTGACTTACTTATCATAACTTTACAAACAGAACCTCAATTATTGAAGTAAAGTTACAAATTTGGTTCCATTTATCTTCCCTGCATAATCTTTACTTTTGAACTGGAGAGTGGAAGCTTTGGATATTTCAAACTTCAAGTCCAGTCCAGGACATAATTTTGATAAGCCTCAGTTCAAGATTTGCTTAGATTAGCTTGTCAAGATTAAGCCATAAAAACGAGGATTTAAAGTGGTCAAATAGTTCCAGATAAAGTTCCTGTAATTTAGCATTGGTGTCGTAAAACTTTCCCTGCCGAAGGAAATTTGTTAGCCTATATACCTTCTTCAAATTTGGATTTGGGGTTCTGTGCTGCGGCTGCGTGATTGACGCGCCTTTGCAAAGAGTTAAGCTTTTTGTTATCTAATTTTACATTATGTTTTACAGGCCATTGATATAATTTTATTTGTCTTACAGGCCATTGTTATAATTTTATCGATTTTAAAATTAACCTTTTAAAACCAAAAACTTCACAATAAACACGGTAGTATGCACTTACAATAAACCTCATTGCATGATTCTTGGCCTTGAGTATGTAGGCTGACACATAACTCACGACCTCGCATTTGGTAGCCTGTTCGTTCATATTGAGTAATGAACAAACATTGACGGCGATATATTATGCCATTTTATTTACATACATATTTATTTTATACGTATACATCTTAGATATATAAAGCCAATTTAAGTTTGTTTAATCAGCTTGAACCAATGCTCTGTCGTCAATTGAGAATTAGGCTATAACTAAATTTTGGGCCTAGTTTGCTAATGATGCTACTATTATGGTTTACAATTTTGGGTTTAATAGTGTGTAAATTTGTAAAGTATGGTTGACTACAGACTGAAACTGAACCAACCAAGCTAAAACGAAAAGGGCAAAGTTGACGCACTTATAGAGCAATTCGAAAATTGGACTGTTACACAAATTTCTTTATTTTTTCCCTACCGCAGTTATCGAACATGTCAATCTGAAATGTTGCTTTGGAAAAAAGTTGTATCTGGAGCAACCAGTTGTAGTTTCTTGAGAATTTACTTCGTTAAATGCAACTCCTCATAAAAGTGAAATTGGGACGATCAGGAGCTAATTTTGTCATTTCCAATTCAACCTCGCATTCTTGTGTGGAAATTATTGCCAGTAAGAATGTCTAATACTTACAGCTGTAATGGCTGTCGATGTCAGATGGAAATAAAAAGTTTCTTTCTATAATAGTTTTTTTATTAATTTTGACAGTTTACAATAGAGCGCTCCAAATTCCTAACTTTTATCCGTCTAAGAATACAAAATGGGCAGATCCAACAGCCTCGAGTCATTCTTGTAATTCCTCTCTGCTCTTCTTGCTGTCTTTCTAATTCCTGTCTTTAAATTCTTACAAAACTGTAGCTTGGAGCTCAAATTTTGTTCGGCTGCTTTCGGTAGAAAATGCTCAGACAACGGATGGGCAGATTTCCATTGCTGCTCTTAGCTTAACGAGTTATTGCTTGATTGTCGTAGCTCCGCTTCGCGGCCGTTTAAGCTTCTAAAGTTTCGATGATTTGTCGTTGGCACTAGGCACTATCTTGCTCTCAAACAAAATTACTGTGTAGAAGGTATAAATTTCTAAGCTTTTGCTTTTTCTTTCACACATCAACATTTTTTGTATACTCCTTTTACAAAAGAAAAACTATGATTTTTGGTAGGTATGCAGCATCGTGGCACCATTTTTTCAATAGAAAACAAAGCTTTTGTAGCTTTTCCAGTAGATCGCCTTTTCGACTTGTACAATCTTTAATCCGCTTTGCGCAAACCGTATCTGCTTTCCATGATTTCAGCATAAACTATGTAGACCACAGACCTTCATACTTCACAAACTTTCACTGTCTCGCTTGAACTTGAAGCAATATAAATAAAAGTTTTTCGTGTGCCAGCTTTCGGACACGACTAAATACCATCAGACTTCGCTTACAAAGTTGTTGTGATGGAAAAGCATATACTGCATAATCTACGTATTGAAGAGCACTTGATAAAGTTTTCAGTGGGAAAGGCCGAGTATTTTATTTCAAAATGCAGCTTATATAAAAGCGGAAGTTACTTTTTGTTTCTTTTGAAAACGTTCGCCGCCGCTGCAAACTTTGCCAGCTTTGTCAAATAAGTTAGACCGTCTTGAACGATGAACTGGGAAGTTAGGTTTTACGTTCATTCTAGTCAGAAGTAAGTCAATCACTCTATTATTCTTCATTTCTATATGTTTCTGTTTGATTTCCAACACTCCTAGCTAGAGACAAGTTGAGACACAGAAACTAACTTTTTATTTGCTCAAAGGAAAATGTCCAAACGAATGATCACAGAGAGGAAACCTGATGCGATCACCAACGATTCTAATTTTTCCAGTTTTCTTTCTGAAAGTTCGCTTTCTTTGAAGGCTTCTCTACAACTTTTTCCTCTTTTGTCCTGGTTTGTACATACATGGTCAGGAGAGAAGATTCTGAAGCATTACCACAAACACTCTTCTATTTTTACAATCTTCCTTGTTTTCTATTTTTAATGGTGCTGGTTGAGGGAAGCACCAGCTATCCGTTCCTTTGTCAAACACACTCTGGATTGACTTTTTCTAAGCGTTAAAGACACGCATATTGTATAATTCATCAACGCATGTATTTATGCTGATCTTTTTATTCTAGCTCTGAGTCCATTATGACGGAGGATTCCAGTTGGTTTGCAACGGAGAACGGGCGATCCACTGGAAACATTATTTTCAGTACCAACCAATACAAGGCTACCACTGTGCTCCATCAAACCCCACCTCCTGTGCCTAAACGAGTGGTCAGAGTTAACCCTATGTGCCAGTCGCCCCGCAATGGCTCCAGAAGTGCCAGTCCGCTAAGCTTCCACCTTCCGGTACCCCGCCTCCTCCAGTACCACCGAAACCGGACATTCTGGCCGCTGGAGCCCCCGGAAAGAAAGCCAAGGATCCTCCGCCAGCCCCACTGCCAAAACCAACCAAAGCAACAGCCCACATGGTACAGCCACCTGACCTGATTCAGAACACAGCCGGTTTGACCGGTTCCAATGGTTCGGTCAGTAGTGGATCCACCACAACCTCGTCCTCCCCAAACAGTACTCTCCTCTGGAGGATGTCGTTGTGTGAATGGTTACATGAATGATTCTCAGTGGGATCAGCAGAGTCCGCCTGCAGCCAGCAGCACTGAATCCAAAGGCGTATCCGATGTTTCAGGTTCTGCAAGGTACCTGAAACTATTAATGTAGTTTAAAAGGTTATGGTAACGCAGGCTTTGGTTAGATTGAAAGAAATTTTAACGTGTTAAGTTAACATTTATCATTTTAAGTTTAACTGCTTGGTGGAAGAAGAAAGTTATTTCCAATAGAGGATCCATGCATCCAATAAGTTTCTTTTAAATTTTTAAATTTTCTCGCAATTATTTTAACAAATTATGGCCGATATGTGTTTGATTTTTCAATTTCTCGCAGTATTATGCAATGCTGGCTGTGTCAGCTTTCTATTTTATTTTTAGTTGCATACGCTGAAAGTTTGCATTGTTTACATTCCCTACGCAAAGTTTGTATAGAACTAAAGTGCAGAGGTGAATTTTGCTTATGCAAAGAAAATTTCACAAAACACAAACTGCACAAGCCATCACTTTTGTAGGAATGTTTGCGATCAACCTACTCAGAACATTTTATTAGCGATATTTGAAACGGCTGACTGGCTGACTCCAGAGCGATCCTAAAAAGTGGATATTGGCATTTTTGCCCAGTTATTAAACTGCGTGCGAAAAATTTTGAATTCTCAAAACTTCGCACTAAATAATTTTTGATGAGGAGTGATTAAGTAGTTTTCAACTGTACGGTTGGTTGACTCTCACCCTGTGCTTTTACTAAAACAAAAGTAATAAAAACGTTTAAATGCAGACAAATTGGCAGTCAAAGATAGTAAAAAATGTCAAAAAATATTATCTACACTGGTGGTTTGAGGAGACAAAAATTCTTCTACTCATTCTTGCGAGGAGAAAATGCCTTCGGGCAACATCTATGTATTTGTATTTAGAGAGTGTCATATGCATAACTATTATTTTATGTATCTCTGATAAATTTCTTTGACTTGATCTGCTACTTTTTGAGACATGTTTAATTTAACATTGCAACCGGTGAAAAGCCCCTGCTGAGTTCAGTCCCATTTCATTGAATTGACTTTATTACAATGTGTGAGAAAAGGCCAGTATATTCCTACCAACGGCTGTTTCCCTATCCTATGTTCTGCTCTTGGTGAGTTAGTTAGAGAATTGCAACAACATTGTGCTATGAACGCCGCTTGCTCTCTTTACCTCCGCTGTTCAGTAGGAGCGGGAGTGAGTGGACGTGCTCTAAATCGTTTTGTGCTAACCTGTTGCTATAAAATTTAGTTTTCCAAATTTAGAAAATTGGGTTTTTAGCGACACTTTTTCAAAACACAAAATTGCAGCAATAAGTTAGAGCACAATAGTTTACAGCATCGGAATCAGCAATTCATGCGCTTTCCAAAGATATAAATGCTATGTTCTTGTTGCACCCCGGTCTGCAATAATGATAATAACAGTAACAATAACAATAATAATAATAATAATAGTATATAATCATAATCTTTTTTCTTAGGGGACTGGGGCATCCTTCCCAGTAGACTCCTAGTCTTGTAGAAAAAGTTCAACTTCAGATTTTTGCGCATTGAAAAGGAACGACTATGTAAAATTGACAAAATACCGACGCGCTTCAGCAAGTGTATTCCTTTTAGTTTACTCTTAGCGCTTGTTTTTGGCGTCAAGCCAATATGATTCAATATGGTCACAATGGGTTCAATGGTAGGATCAGCTTCACCAGCGGACTATTCCAGCTCCGGTCGAGTATGCGCTCCATCCACCACCATCTACTCCCCACCCAAACCTCCCAATTCCTACGCTTCTTCTCACAGTAACGGTCGGAGTAGCTCCTATTCCGAGTCATCCAGAACTCAGTCCAATCCCACCTAATCCACACTTACCTATCCCACCTATCCTTCGGATACCACTGATACTGGGATCTCAGTAGACTCCAGTGCAACGAGTTTCCTGTCGTTCAACTGCAGTCAGTACCTGATTCTGAAAAGGTACAATTCGAATAGACCGAATTTTACAGTAGTTTCGTTGCTTATGTGACTAGTATGGAATTCGTTATCTGATCCAGAGCAGCCACGCTGCCATTTGCCGTCCTTTCGTTCGACTTCAACGACGAACAACAAGACAGCTAACTAGAACTCCGCCGGTCAACAACACCAGTGTATCCACGTTTTTAGATACATCGTCTTAAGGAAACAAGCTTTACTTACAGCATCAGACTACTTTGGAATATTCTCCATGGCACTTTACTAGCATACCACGTATACTGCTGTAAATTTGTATCGAAATTAGCGTTAAGCAAAAATTGAATTGAAAGTCTAACACTGACAGAATATTTGCAAAAACTGACCATAGTGCACTAACATAACATAATCTATCGGGGAATTTCTGTTTTTAATGTCTTACGGCATTCAAAATACTATTGTATAAGTTAGTTTTTACTGAGATGTTGCAAATATATATGACCTGAATCAGAACAAGAAATACATGAAGCCACAAAGTTTTTCTTTGCCTGAATATGTTTACCAGAGCATTAACACGAAAATTAATATATTTGACACTCCAAATAATTTTTACAATCAAAGAAAAAATCCACTGGACTGACTAATTGCGCATTAACTCTGTTCTTTTGTGCCGACGAGAAGTTCGTGGTTTTTTCTGCAGGTTACTATTAGGCTCATTAAGTCGAGACACTTCTTTGTAAAAAAGGAGTAGGTATACTGTAAAGATGTAAAGTTGAACTGTTCTTTGTAAAATTGTGGAGACGAAAAAATTACTGTTCACAATCTCTCAAATGACATGGCCCAGTTGACATTGAGCGAGTGTCCAAGTTCAAAGCCATACAGGCCTGTTGAGAAAATATTTTCCATTTAACACTTTTCCAGAAATTTTCGGTTTGCAAAATTTTCAAATTTTAAGCACACTTCTATGTATGTTAATTTCAGGTAGAATAAATGAAGACAGTAAAATCACCTATTTTCTGTCCAGTCATGCGTTTTAACAGTTGATTAATTATCATCTGGTTTTTGAACTTCACATAAACGCTACCCTTTTTTGTTTATATTTACACTAAATTGTGCCCACAAATCTCTCAGCAGGATTTTTTTTTTCTTACAGTCTGGGTATACAGTATTTTCTTCTGAAATCATGCTAGAAGAAAGCTGTTGCCCGATCGTTTC
>JASAND010028794.1:0-41032 GCA_030248195.1 Trissonchulus latispiculum
CTTAACTCAATAGTGACAAACAGACCAACTGTAGCTTTCCTTTCTCTTTAGCTTGTCCATTCTGCACTGACCCACGATGAAAACGTCTGGTTGGTAAATTCGAATCGTAGACTTCGTTATAGCCCATACAAACGCAAACTTGATTAATCAGCAGAAAACAGGCGATTTAAGAATTTAAGAACTTAATTTAAGAATTTAATTTAATTTAAGAATTTAATAAATTTAAGATAAATGATAAAGATGATTAAGATAAAGATAAATTTAATTAATAATAATAAGTGTTGAAAGTTGTACTCTTCCGACGCTAAGCTGTCTATCCCTAACTAAGATAGCAGAAACTCAGTGACAATGGTTATTTCATATTAAAAGCAAAAAAACAACATCTTTTTGTCGATAGTCTTGTAGAGTCACGATCATAGAGATTTGTAGTCTAATGAACAAGTTGCAGTGTGAAATTGCCAATACTGTTTCAGCCCCTGGCGTGGGTTTGATAACTGGTGGAAAGAAGACGTCAAATTTGGATTGCCTTTATTCTGGTGACGTTTTTCGCTGTCGGCTTTTATGTCGGCTCAGATAGTTATTGAATACAGCCTTAACGAAAAATACGTAGAGACGAAATTTGTCAACGACCAAAGATTTCCGGCAGTGACAGTTTGTGATTACAATCCTTATTTCAAAAGGACTTTATTTTGGAGCGATGCAGCCAAGCAGTGGGTAAGCCAAATGATGACGGTGTGTAAATTTGTGAAAGAAATTTAGAAAATGTAATCTCTCAAAAGGCGGACTCTAGGGACAAGGAAGTGGTGTCTCCATTTTGGTGTCCTCTGCAAAGAGCTGCCGTTTGAAAAACAGATTTTTACTTATAGAGAATTGTACTTTCATAGCTGTTTCTTGATTAAACTGACAGTGAATAATATAATTAAACACAATACACAAATTTGTTCCAGTGTACCTAAGCTCACTGTAGGTATCTAGCCTTAATAACATGAGCTTTAATACTTACTTAACTCTTTCTTACCCGCATTAATATTATTAACTCGTATTATTATTGCTTTAACGCTTTATTATAGTTAAAATTTGTAGAAAGTACTACTCTTTTTATTTATTGTTTCTTCTCCTGGTTTCAGTATTCTCTGTACACTGGTAAATCTATGTCTGTGGAGAAATCTGGACGTAAAGCATCTGTTACGCATAATCAGTGGAGGTTAAAGCAAGCGAGCTCCTCAGGTTAGAAGTTTTAAGAACGAGTTGTCATTAATGGCTACTTGTTCAAGGTTTTCGTTAGGCAAACTACCGCCCTACATCTTAAAGAAATCACTCAACAGCTTACTTATACTTATACTTATCATACTATACTATCATACTATTTACTATCATACTATCATCTTATACTATCATACTTATACTTATCTTATACTTATCATTTTCCACATTTTTAGACAAGTGCCCAAACGGTTGGATACGTGGTGACAGAGCTTGCTATTACATGGTACCTGAAACCGTCAAGAATACAGCAGTTGTAAGTCGTTTTGGTAGAACTCCGAAGCTTTATGCAAATGAAACAAGTGACCTGTGCCAACAACTTCGAGAAGATTCCAATACCCCTGTTTTCCTGGATAGAAAACAAATGGCCAATTTTCACGAAATCAAGTATAGCCTGCCAAAGGAGCGTGCATTGTTTGCCACAGGCTTTTCTATTACATAATTTTTCTATGAGACCCAGGCCTATGATGGTTATTAACCAATATATAGCTATTGTCAGTTAGCAATCAAGAGCCATTTTAGAAGATGTTCCTCTAACTTGGAGTTCAAATCAAGTTGCAGATTGGCGATGCGACTAGTTGTAGAACTCCAATACCACGCGCGCAGTGATTGAGCTTGAAAAGTTGAGCTTTGATTTTGCAGATCTTGCCTATTTTTATAGTAATTTCTAATGGCAATGTCATTGCGTTTTCCGCAACAGAGTATGTTCGCACATGCGGACCATGTTTGTTCGTAGCACCCTTGAGGATCAGTCACCAGGAACACATCATCTTACTCTTATCGATAAGCGAATTAATGGTTGTTCAACGCAGACAACCCTAGGAAGGCCGTACGCGGGCATACAAGCCTTTTGCCTTGACATTCTTATTCGACCGACGGGGCAACGGCGATTAGTTTCTTGGAAAACAATGTAAGGAGAACAAAAAACAACAAGTTCGCGTTTGCGTTCAAGGCTAATTTAAGTTATTTATGAAATTTTGGAGGACACTTTCTTCGGGCCAACCTGTTCGGCCCACGTTTTCATATATGCAGGTACGTCCTGCATACCCTAGCTTTTTACTAATTGGTAGTGCTTTATGGGCTAATTTATGAAGTCATTAGTTTCTACAATGTCGGTGTTTGCTGATTGTGTCCAATGTGATTCATTTTTACTGATAAAATACAATTCTTTGAAATTGATTTTTAACTTTTTGAATTTCAAAAATCTATCACAACACTTTCTTCGATTGATGTGAACTAGTTGTTGGCTGGTATTAAACCGAAAATCAGTCTACATTGGTTAAGTTTTAAGCAATATACAGCTATTGTCAAATTTGAGTGCAAAGAAAAAGAAATTTAAAAGAAAAGAATGAAAGAAAATAAAAGAGAAAGAACGGAAGTAAGAAAGAAAGAATCCCCAAGGAATTACTCCAGCTCCCAAAGTTGTGATATTTGTTCTTTAGCTTAAACTTGGCATCTTTAACTACACTACGCAAGTATTGTGTATTAGACTCACCTCTGTACCAAGAAACTAGACTTTTGCTACATTTTGCTTTCTTTAAAGAAGGAAACAAACAAAGGAAGAAAGAAAGTAAGAAAGAAAGAATGTAAGAAAGAAAGAAAAAAGAAGGAAATATTACACAAAATGAATCTTTCTTCTCACCCCACTTACACTGAACACAGAAATTACTACGATAAATATATATACAGTTCAGACAACCCCTTATGACGTCACTTCACTATTATGACTTATATTTTCAGAAGCGCGCTAGAAGCTGACGAAAAATTCGTGTTCCTTGGCATTCACAAAAAAGTCAATGAATCGGTTCTTCGTATCTTTGGACAGCCAGATGATTGTCTGCCAAAGTAATCTGAGTTGATATATTTCATTTGTAAAATAAAACTTAGAATGTCGAAATCTACTATTTTAGTTTTGAACTCTCCTTTTCCTAAACATGAACATATTAGTCATATTAGTACTAAGCCTTATTGGCAAAGATTATTAATTACTTACCATTGTTATTGTTATATGCAGTGGATTATTCACTCGGTAATAAGAGAGCTACACTTTATGATTCAGTCATTGCTACTTCCCTTGAAAAATTTCAAAGTTAAGTAGTATGCTGATTCGTCTCTCAAAACTTACATGTCACGTTTCTTACTATCTCACGGAATATGTGTTTCAAATACAGAACATAAAAATTACACCTGCGTACCTTCCCAATAAACGTGCATGCAAAAGGCTTGTTCTGTGTTGTCCTTACATCTGGATTGTCCTACACAATTTGATTGGCTGGTGTAGTAGCAAATAAGAATACGCATTAAGACGCGTACAGGTCACTGTGAAGGGTCACAAGGACTAATTTCGCTCAGTTTCAGAAAGTTGTTTTAAAAATGAATATAAAGGAAATTTATATGTCTTTATGTGGAAAATATTTTGTTGTTGGCATTTTCATTTTATAAAGATTCAAATAATATGTTGTGCTACTTTAAATTTGAAATTCGTTAAAATTTTAAATTTGTAGAAATTGCTAAAGCAAAGAAAACTTTTGAACAAATTCTTCAATTTCTGCCAATTCCAAAAACTGTACCGTATTAAGTTAAATTTTAGAAACTTTTAGGTGGTAATAAAGCTTTTGAAAACAATCGCTAAACGTTGCTTATCATTGCACC
The DNA here is from genome assembly GCA_030248195.1 of Trissonchulus latispiculum. Lineage (NCBI taxonomy): Eukaryota > Metazoa > Nematoda > Enoplea > Enoplida > Ironidae > Trissonchulus > Trissonchulus latispiculum. The sequence goes on from JASAND010028794.1 coordinate 3,916, forward strand.
TAAATTAAATTTTATCCAAATAATATCATTTTCAAGTAGATTCTAAAATTTTAAGTTAAAATGTTTCACAATGCCGGGAAGGAATTAAAAAGTCATTACGTATATACCCTTTACCGTATAATACATTTACATTTGAAATTTAAGGAATTGCTCAGCTATTGTATACGTGAAACGTCATACTGTAGTTAACACTACCTAGGAGGCGGGCACAATTAACACGTGCATTTACAAAGAGCCAATCAGCAAGTGTAGGACAATCTAGATGTAGGACAACCCAGAATACGCCATGCAAAATTACAGTGTTTTTGTAACGCTGTAAAAAGATATCCACACATCCTTTTAAAGCTTATAATAAGCACGTTCACGTCAACTTATCAAACTTGCAAACTAACGTTTCTGACGTACTAGTTAAATGCAGACTGTCGACATTTAAACATCGATTTCTCAATAATGCAGAGCTTCGACATTTAAACATCGATTTCTAAAAACTGCAGACCATGCAAAAATTTCTTTTTATACCATGATATAGAGGACATGTGACTGGAGAGAAATTTTAGATTTAATACAGCAGCTCTGAATGTTCCGGAAATCTACCGAAGGTGTTATGACACCAAATTTCGCATCTGGAGCAGTTTTAGCCCAAACCAAGAAAAAGTCCCTCCACAATACTGCGAATTTTCTTTTTGTCAAATTTCGCTCAAATCTACGGGGTGTTTTCGAGAGTTCGATGCGCAAAAAATAAAGATTAACCTAAATTAGTTTTTTACCAAATCTTTTGCTTAATGTGGTGATTCCCTATGGAGACATCAACTTTGAACCACTGTTAGTCATTCATTGCTTAGTGTTAAGAAGCCATATTATAGCAAAATGGAGCTTAACATTGTTAGTTTTACTAATACAATGATACTAATTTAGGATTTCGAAAATATTTTTAACTGAATTTTGAAGAGGTGCAATTTTCCAGATTTTTTGCAGACTGAAGTAAATTTTTCCGAGAGATATTGATTATATCTTTTGATACCTCTGTCAAATACCTGGAGACCCTTCTTTAGTTATTGTGAAATCGCTCTTCGCAATGGAGAAATTAGCAAAAACGTATGCGCAACCTGGTTTTTGCCTACTTTTCCCAACTATGGCAAGCGACCACTATCAGCGATCACGGTCCCGGGGTAATTTTATGTAAAGCACATCTGCTAAGTGGCAACACTCTAGCATGCATGCTAAATGCTCCACACTCGCTGGAAAAAATTTGGTCGTGTTTATGCAAAAACTACATTTTTTATGATAGCAGCGAATGGGATAGCAGTTGGAAGATGATCATGCATCTGATAATTGGCATTTGTGAGACCTTCAAACTGATGTCCTTAGTTTAACGATATTGTTTGCGTAGCCCAAGAAACAACTGATTATTTGATTTCTGCAAAAATGACAAGTTTTCAACGCAAAAATTAGACAATTGGTAATGTCTGACGATAGCATTAAGCTAGAAAATTACTTCTAAAAGCAAAAATGTAGAGCACAACAAGATATTTCGAATGAGTATAATCACAACTATGCAGCAACTGTATAAAAGTCAGAACCTGATCGGAGACGTCGACTTTTTGAAGCGGGATTGCACGGAGTTTGTGTTAGAATGCTAAAGCAACCTATTTTGGAAAGATCATGAAATTTCGTCGTGATTTGGGCCGTCAATCAACAATACATACCCAAAAGGAATCACCACCTTAAAGCGATAAACTTCAAATAATGGGGGTTGGTAAAGCTGAAATCAAATGATGTATTGATAGAGTACAAATTGCTATGCAAATGACGTAACTTTTAATCAGGTGATTTTCTCGAAAGTGACAACATTTATGCCCTTGTATTTATTTATATCTAACTTCATAAGTGCCAATGAATTTATGTTTTAGGTTTTTTCTTCTTGATCAGAGTTTCAATGTCGAATCTGTTCTGGGAAAAGCGGCTCCCGTTAACATAGCTACAGCACAACAATCAAAGACGGTTGCCGGCACCGTTTTAGGAGGGCTTAGTCCTAATGATTCGGAAATAATTTGTCAAATACAGGACAATCCAGATAATCTTTGTGTTAAACATTTTTATCAATCGATGGCTCTAAATTTGCGTAGTGTTTTATAATTTGACATTATCTAGCTGCATGTAATGAGATTACTAAATTATAATTTTGTTCTGAAATGTATTCGTTGGAAAAAATCAAATCAAATTTAAAATATATACTCTTTTTAAGTTTTAAAAATTATATGGCAAACGAAACGCTTTAGCATCGATTATTTTAATTTTTCTTATTTTCTGATACTTGGTATTAATATTCGAACATAGATTAGGACTGCTCAAAGCCCGAGATAAAAATTCTACTTTTTTATTAAAATTAAATTAAATTTGCACTTTTGAAGCTGAAACAAACGTATTTTCGAATTCTATTTTTGATTCTAGAAAACGAAACTGATTGGTCAGGTGGTGAAATGTCAGTTTTCTGGGAATTTAATATACGTAATGTGAGTGGAGACTTCATCAACCCTATGCTTACAACGCTTCCCTATACGCAGTGGATTTCCATGCTGAACACCTTAAAAGTTTGTTTTGATATATGCTGGTGCTTTTAATAATGCTACAGTATTTACCGGACAGCTAAGAATATCACCCTTTCTAATGGTATTGAAACAGCCGCTGCTAATGTTTACTGCAAGAATTAACCATACATTTCATCAACAAGGTATTAATACTAAAAACTCGAAATGGATTGACAGGGATGGCTAGTTCAAGCCGATCTATTCCTGACGCTCCTCCTCTCTAGAGCCTTAGAACATATCAAAGCAAGCTAAATTTGGTATCTGTATGTTTTCGATTGTGCCGAGTTCAAATGCGGCGCCGAGTTCAAATGTTCAAATCCTTTTCCTATTTTACTAAGCATTAAAATGGAAAAACATAAATACTAAATGTTTGCCTAGTGTTCTGTGTAAAAGTTTCCAATGAATCTTTTTCAGAGCGCTGATCTCACCGCCTTTGTGCTTGTTAGTTTGTTTATCGTATCTGAATATGAAAAACCGGATAGACCAGTCTATTCTAATTCAGAATTCCATCATATTTTCAAGTCTTGTCGCCTCAATAATAACGTTAGCTGCAACAGTTGGTAAGTTCTCTAATTGAAAGAGCTTGCCTATAACAAAATGGTTACGGCCTTTTCCTGCATCTTGGTTAGACTTTTGAGTTAAAACGTTTTAACTCAATACGGAATGGGCTAGATAAATGGAACTACTTTGCCCTAGTAACCCTGTGCCTGAAGAACGTAAAGAACGGAAGTGACTGCATCTCGTTTAGTTTCTTTACTTCATTATGCACATAGTTTATACCGACTACTAAATTCTACAGTGCGCTGACATGCACTGCATTGCACTGACTATTGCATACTTACTTGGTTGTTTTGAAAATTAAAGTAGTAGTCCTAGACACACTTGAACTTAGCGTGCACAAATTTCGGTGTAGTACCTTGCAGACACAAGTGTAGAAGGAATAGTCTCACTTATGCAGAGAAAGTTGCACTCAGGCACAAGCCTCACTGAGGTACAAGTCGGTATCACTGAGGCACAATTATTTAGAAACCCAGTGAAGAGTGAAGTTGCGTGAGTGAGTGAAGTGAAGACTTTGCCAAGTTTGTAAGTCCTACAAGAGCTAAGAAGAAAGTTCTGATCTATCTGTTCTTCGTGGAGTTTCATATCTAAGGGTAGATGATTGGCCTTTCTTGCCACCGGAGCTGTTAAATTTTGGGTCACGACGCTTCGCCCATCTTAACCTGTGGGCGTCTTCAGGCTGGTAGTCCTTAAAAGGGCTGTTGGGATAAGAGGTGGTCGGGGTTTGATCCCGGACCGTACGCGTCACACCTGTGTATCATTACCAAAATACTACTCAGTGGACAATTTCACTTACTTGGAACTTATACTATTGTATTCCCCCAGTTTCAATTGCAATTAGTGTGTACGCTGTTGCAATGTACTTGTATTGTGTACCCTGTTTTACACTAACGCTTTGTGTTAGACCTACTTTTGATGTTTCCGCCACGGTAGAATCCAAGTTCTGATGGAAAGATATCACTAGAATCAATGTTTGGTTGACTATAAGCCTGCGCACCACGCTTCTTCATTTCTATTGTTTCCTTAATCTCTCTCCTTCTAGGTTCCTTTCTTTCTTTGGCCAGTACTTTGACTGGACGCAAGAGTGCCCAACACTGAAATAAAGCTGACGTAGAATCAATTGCAAAGGAATTGCCTTGGCCTATTGGCGAAGAGCTGCGGTGGAAGGTTAAGGAAGCCCTAAGAAAAATGAAGGAACTAAGCCCAACATCACAGCACAGGCCCCGAAGTTGTCAACGGACAACAGAATCATAGACTTTCCGGCAAATAAAGAAAATGCCACAATGGTACTCAACATCTGAGGGAAAGGTGAAGTATACAAAAGTGAATTAACAGAACACTGCTGGTCGAACGACCACAGACCAAACTGTCAAAGTACTGGTCAAATCAAACAAGTTAAAGTACTGGTCAAAAAAGAAACCTAAGAAAGAGAAAATTAAGGAAACAACATAAATGAAAAAAGTATACAAAAGTGAATTAACAGAACACTGCTGGTCGAACGACCAGGTTAAAAGCGCAATAATATGGACCAGCTTCGCTGAACAACCCATATTCGCGGAAACCAAACTGTCAAAGTACTGGTCAAATCAAACAAGCTAAAGTACTGGTCAAAGAAAGAAACCTAAGAAACAGAAAAATTAAGGAAACAACATAAATGTCTTGGTTTAAATGGTTTATAGTCAAAAGCATAGATATCAGTGCCATCAGAGCTATCAGAATTTGGACTCGAACGTATTTTCATTATTAAATTCCGAATTTAGTTCAAATTTGTGTTTTCCCTCTGTTTAAATTTTATATTTTACTAAGTTTATTGTAAATCAGATAGATGTCCTGTCTAAGAGCTTTGAAATCTGAAAGAAACAGTTGTAGAGGCGAAAATAGTTCCCAAGTTCATACATTAGTTTCCAGGGCTTGCAAGTTTATGTTAATAGAACATTATTTCAAATTGATGCATTCAACTATATTTAAATTAGAGATGCAGCGGGAGCGCTAATTAAGTTTTCAAAGTTTCTTAGAAGTTCAGTTTTGCTATAATATCAGGTACACAGGCATGTATTTCAGGTTTCTAATATATTCAGCTATTTTCGACGGTTCTAAAAGTTTGGTCAAAAATGTCAAAAATCTACAAAATTCGCCTAAATCTTGACCCTTGTAAGTACCGGGGTCTGACCGCCGGGTCCGAGTCTATTTGCCGAATCACACCTTCCAGAAAGTCTTCTAATTTTTAGAAGAATTCAAGCTGTAAGAACAATGACTTTGTTCATAGCTCTTATATATACAATGATTTGCTTAAGATTAATGGCATGGATTTCTTGACAGAGAATCCCTTTGTATCCCACTAAAACTAATTGTACCTGACTGAGACCACTCTGTGTTTTGAGGCACAATCCAAATTTCCACTTACTGCACGCTGCAAGCTGTAAGTAAGTACGTAACAGACTTAAAACTTGCACTAATTGAAACTGAAACTAAAACAAAAACTGAACTATGTTTTTCAGGAATATCACACACTTCTATGATGCTTACCAAGGCGACTGCTTCACATTGAAGACGGATAAATTTGTACCTGTTGGAGAGGGCACTGGTATGCCGTGAAGTTTCGTAATGACTAATAATTCTCAAGGTCACGGGAGTTGTCAACGTCTAAGTCTTGGTTAACTGACTTGAATTTCTTAAAGTTGTTTTATATGATTGTTTATCTTACAGGTTTACAGCTTTTGCTAAACGCAAGTGCACCCTCTATCTTTGATATAAGTGAAAATGTGGGAACAAAAATAATTATACATGACATGCGGTCCAAGCCGATTCCAATGGTTCATGGATATGTCATTTCTCCTGGAACCGTGTCGTCCCTATTTGCTAGATACGTGAGTTGCGTAAATTGGCACATTTCCTATGAAACGCTAAAAGCTGAGATTGACGGCGTTTTTATTATGGAAAGATCTCACCACATTTGCGAATGGATTTGCGAAGAATTTGGCAAATGTACATGGCACAATTTAAGTCTGCTGACCTTTATCAATATATCAAAAATTACAAGATATGATTTTAGGAGACCTAAATAAAAGTATTACTGATAACAAAGGTACAGTTACTTTGAAAGTCCGCCAAAATCATGGGAATTATTGCAAGCTCTCGATTCTCGAAAGATATATTGTACACGCATATGCAAATGCCGGCACAGCACTTAGAATTATTCATTTGTTTTGTTACGTTTAAAAAACATCAAAAGGTGATTGTTTCCAGCATTAATACATTATATACATATATTATTATAATACATATGTTATTAATGCAAGTACTACTACATTCATTCACATGTTTGACGAACACGTTATTAGATTTTCTGAATTGGCCAGATGCATTGAATTTTCGAAAAGTTTTCATTTGATTTTCCCATTCAAGGTTTCATCAAAATTTTTTCATCCAGAATTGAAATTTAATAGATGTAATTTTCGAATTTTTTAATAAAATGGATGAAAATGCAAAATTACTGAAACTGGAAAGTGAGTCGGAGCAGTAGGTTTTATGTATACGTTTGTGCAAGTTTTTCAGCGTTAAAGAACGGTTTCTTTTAAAAGATTTAACTCACACCTCTTTTTCCTGGGAAAGAAGACAATTTCAATAGCGCAAGCTAAGACTTGACAGCTGTCAGCGTCAATGATGTAAACAATATGTTTAAAGGCGAAAATACGTACGCTAAGCATAGGTGAAAAGTGGAAGTGATGTCAATAGTTTAAACGGCTTGATGACCATAGCTGGGGCCCCTGATTTAATTCTCTAAGTCTTAATTACTTTATTGCATACCTTGCTGTGAAGTTTCGAATTTGATGTCTAATAGAAAGGTCAACTCTAATACACAGTTCTAATGCACAGTACAAATAGAGGGGCCCCAGCAGTGAATCCATAAAAAAACAAATTGTAATGTTGTAAATACAACTGACTTTTCATTTAAAATGAAACTTTAACCGGAAAAACTTGAAGGCATTAATTAATGCAAATTAATTAAAATTTTTTCCTTGGAACTCTATTCAACGATGTGTCAAAATCATTTGCTACTTATCAAAATTAATAAGATATGAAGTTATAAAAAAGATGAAAAAAATTGTGAAATCTTGAATTGTGAATTTGACTTGACTCCTCAGTAAGTAGCTTTGGCACACTACAGGAGATAATTTCATAAACATTTAGAGATAAGGAAATAATTTTAATCAATTTACATTATTTAGTGTTTTAAAGTTCAGTTTTAAACTTTTCATTTTAAATAAAAAGTCAGTTGTATTTGCATCATTACAATTTGTTTTCTTTATACATTCACAGCTGGGGCTCCCTCTATTTGTACTGAGCATTAGAACTGTGTATTAGAGTTGATCATCATTTGACCTTTCTATTAGACTTCAAACTGCACTGCACTTCAAACTGCAAACTGCACAGTAAGGGTACACAATAAAATCATTAAGACATAGATTTAATCTGTGGACCCCAGCTATGGTCATCAAGCCGTTTAGACTTAGCCCAGCAAGAAGACATTAATCAAATTATAAGATGCAAGGAACATTTTCTTTTTCTTTATTTAAAAAATTCTCATTTTCTTTCCCCTCAAATAACGGAATGGTTGTATGTACGCTGTGAGTCAATCACAAGACTCTTCAAAACACATACACACATTGCCTTTAGCACAAGCTTTATGAAAATTTGTAGGGTCTTAGAGGAGAAATGAATTCACGAGTCGTTCGGAAATCTAAGCGCCCAAAATTAAATTCATTAAAGCATTATAAAGCACAATCAGAAAATTTATTCTTCAATAAAGCAAGACAATATGGACTTGATTCTTATTATTCTGTATTCATCGTAAGGAAACTTACGAGTAGATCTCCAGTTGTGTTAAGCTTAGCTTGTGGTCGGTTCTAAATTTCAAAAGCTGTGAATGTTGTTGTTCCGATTCAGGCTTTGGTTCCACGCGACAAAATTTTTAGCTATAATGCATGATATTTAGCATTTGCCAAAGCTTCCCTGCTGACTTGAACTGATAATATGACAGATTAATGTTGAATTAACATTAATTACCTTAAAACTAATTACAATGTCCACATTTTGTAAATTTCGCATTGCGCTACGTCTAAAAATTTTAGCTAAAAAGAGAAAATTGCTGAAATATAGATTTTTATGTTTGAAGCCTGAGGTTCCTTTCCAAGTGCACGAGTTTCAGGTTCTAGCCAAAACCTCCTATAGTAATATGCGCTTGAAATCTACATGTTGACTTACATAGCGCTGATGTGTTTCATGACATTGATATACTAATTTGATGCCTTGGATTTACTGTAATAACATGACTTTTAAAATTTTAGAGATTAGAGAAAAGGTTTGCTTTAAACAAGTGGGACTGTTCTTCGAGGCAATTAAATAACATAGAAGATGACTTCATATTTACTCCAGAGGTTCGTGAAACATTAACAGCGAAATTGGCTATGCACATTTTTAACACACTGATTAGATCCATCTAAACAAATTCTTCCAAATTTTCGGAGCACTCAACTTTAATTTGTGCTAAATTGATGTAGTTTTGATTGCATAAAGGCTAACTAAAGAAACTAGGAAGAAACAAATAATGCTAAAAAGACAAAAGAGTCTAATTAAGTTCGAACAATCAGAGCAAAACCAAAAGTTAGGTAACGAGTGGAAATTTAGGTCTCGATTTGAGACTAGAGTGTGCAATCTTTCTCTAAGTCTGCAGTTGCACACTACGCTGAAGTTACACTGAAGCTGATTGAGTGCAGTAATTTCAAATTCGACGTTTCAAGCAATATGTCAATTTTACAAACTTTTTTACAATCTTAGCAGCCCTATTTTTATTCCAAGAGGTTATTATGTGTGGAGATTTTGTGTTTTTCTTCTTTAATATTTACAAACTTTACACTACATATAGCAAGCTATTAATTATTGTACCTGTTTAGGTTTGCTACCTTTCCTGTTACAATCAAACAGTAATTGATAAATGTGGCTGCCTCGACGACAGATTTTCCAATGGGGAAATGGGAAACTGTCTCAAGAATGTTAGTAAATGTAAATAGTTCATTTATAATTACTAATCAAAGCTTACCTGAAAATTAACAAAACTTGGCTGCGTAACATTTAAACTTGGCTGCGTAACTTAAAAATTTTGCGAAAACCAAAAAAACCAAATTATTGATTTGTCACTTCAATTTGTGAAAATTTAGCACGAACAAAAATGGTTTAAACCATTCTCACTTCCTTCTAATGTCTAAGTCTAAACAGCTACTAAGTGTTACTAGTGTTGCTACTACTTCACTGTTACTACATATTCATTATTAGTGCTCTCTGCCGTACGGAGAACAGCTCTGCAAGCTAGTACAGCAGATTGTTTTCATTCCAGTGAAAATGTGGTAGTCGAAACACTTGTGGTGGTTCATACCTGTAAAAACGTGGTTGTACTTCTTGTTTACACCCTCTTATATCATTCAACTTCTACCTAGAAATGAGCAAAGTCATGGATTGGAAACTAGCGATTTTATAAACTTTTAAAAGGCTTGTACATGTGAGGGAGTTGCGCTTTAAAAGAAGGTGACTAGGGAATGGAGCTTGGAATGGGCTCACAACGTTCAGTTTAACCTATATATCGGTACAGAAGTTAGGCAGGCCAGAAGTTAACAAATTATAGTATTTCAAAAGTGGTTCTCATCTCCCAGCCTGTACAGTATGTTCGTTCAATATGGAATGCTACGTAGACGAGATAATTCATGGATTTGCATTAATTCAGGGGAATGCTTATGGAACTTAGTTGGCCCATTTGAGAACTCTTTGGCTCAGTGGTACAAAGACTGTAACTGTTTCTGGCCATGCGGGTTCGTCGACATGAATCTATCAGGTTTTGTTTGGCACCAATATGTGCCACGCAATAGTCCCAGTAATCGTGGTATGGTTAAAACCATGTTCTAAAAATTGTTTCAAATTGTAGCTGTAATTGTAAGTTTAAAATTTATGTAATTGAATTGGAACATCGAGTCGGTTTTTAAGGAGGGACTGTCCTCTTAAAATTTTGAGGGGGCCACGGCAGAGGCAGGGGCGCACTTAGGCCGCTCCCCCCCACCCCTTCGAAACCATTAAAGGGAAAATTTGCATGGTTCCTGCGGAGCGCGGACACAACTTTTGGAAAAAATTATATTTACTGTTTAAATTTTTAATTAAAATTTAAAAAATCTGCTAATCTCAAAATGTGCTAATCTATCACTCAAACCGTAAATTAGAAAATTGCGTGCTTCCGTATTGTGTCTGCCATAGAAATGCTTATCGGTGTCTGAAAAAGTAGACGGCGGTCGGACGAGGGCCTAAACAGGATGGGAGAGAACATTAACTCCGACATTAGTCCTTCCTTTTTTAGTTCACCATTTTATAGAACATTTTTTCTGTCTCATTTTAACCCATACTTTATTATTAAATCAAATACTAATTTTTTAACATTTTCTGGAATTTCCTAAACAATTGGGCATTAATTAGATATTGCTCGACTACAAACTTTGAACTTTGTAGCTTGTCTGTTTTTCAGAAAGGGTTTTATAATTGCTTTACGTTTTGCGTATATTATCGCGAGACGCATGGTCAATATTAAGCTAATTTGATTCTTCTCCGTGACCATTTTAAAAATGATAATTTGGAAATAGTCGTAACCTTAAACGTTTTGTGTTGGAGCTAGGATTAAATTGAATTAGTTAAATTAAATGAAATTAAACAAAAGATTAAATTAAATCAGGATTAAACTAGTTCCTCAAAATAGCTTATCCACAAAATGCTGGGAGTCGAAAATATTTTGACTTCTGCTGGCGACTTCTTGACAAGCCTGGATAGTCGATAGCCGGTAAGCCAATTATTCCTTCCCCGGAGACTAATGCTTAGTAGTTCTATCAATAAGTTGCAAAAACAATTAGTTTCTGTATTGTAAAAATTATATGATAGCCTGATGCTAGATGTTAGCTTAATATACTCATAGTCCGTCTATTATTTTTTCTAGAAGTCATGTTGTTAATTGTTACTTGAAACTGTATGTTGGTGCAGACACTTTGAATTTGAGAACAAAAATTGAATGTTTGAACAAATGAATGTGTAAAAACGATTGAACAAAAATACTTGTTCTAAGTTAGCTCCATTTTATGCTTTTAGTTATGGCTTTTACGATGTGACACGAACAACTAACTACTTTTCAAACAAAGTAAGCTAAGCAGATGTTGTGTTTAGCATACTGATTGACTATAGTCTTTTTGACAGCATACATCTGGTTGGAGTGAAAAACTCCACTGAGAAACAACTGTAAATACTTACGGACAGGTGTTTGACGATTGGCTGTACATGTCGTTTCGCAAAGAACTGTGTGCAAACTGGTTGCGTAACACTGTTCCAGTGCAATATGACATTGCCAAAGAAATACTACTCTACCCAGACCGCGGCCTGCTAGGTTTCCACGAAAACGATTATCGAAGCAAATTCTGCCTCTCCCGATGCAAATTGGGCGTATAAATTTACCATAAAATTCGGGCTATCGCGACAATAACTGCTATTTGACTACAGCACTTTACAGAAGAAAGGCAATGCTCTGAAATTGTAATAACTTGGTTGGTGCGTCCCTGTATGACGGTTCAATCACAATGTAGTGAAGGAAAATAATTATACTTTGAAATTTCCTGCAAGTTTTTGACTTCATTTTTAATGTCACCATTCACCGTTTGATACAGAATCATCAGCACCAGCTGTCTGAGCAGTGTTGGGAATTGTATTTTTGAAACTGATGAATTCAACAGAAATAAAAAGTCAAGTGTAAGTTAACATTACCTCTGTACACTATACATACACTGTATATTATTGCTGTTCAAAACTTTGCGCGTTCTGTTTGATCAAAGATAGTAATTTTAAGAATTTGTGTTTTCACTATTAAAAGTTTACTCTAATTTGGTAATTTAGACTAGCGAAGCTGGTGGTGTCTTTGGCAGAAGCATATTACTTGGTCTATGCCGAAAAGAGAGTTTACGAAGTAGCTTATTTAGTTAATGCACTTTTTTCAAACATTTCTTAAACTTAAATCATTACAGAAACGTGTGCTCCAAGAAATTTGGAATTAACTGGAACCAAGCAATCAAGTGAGCCTATCACAATGTTTGTTTTAGACAGGAATGTAGCACAATTATTCCTGGTTCCTGTTAAAAGGTGTTTGGCAGACATAATAGTTTCAGATTTATCAATTTGTGTCAAACTGCGGAGGCATGATAGCAATATTCTCGGGAGCCTCGTTTATCACTTTCGCTGAGTTGTTTGGTGCCATAATCAAATATGGACGTACAATAAAACTGACGTTATGCGCATCACTAAATGTAGACAACTATTAAAGTGAGGTTAATTAGCTTTAGTGTTTAGCAGCACTCTCTTGCTATTGCTCTGTCGTAATTGCCATTAATTATTGCCTACTTTAAACCTTATTAGACGATTGATGCGTACGACTAGCTAGACTAGTTTGTAAAAGCACAGGCGTTGATAAACCATATGCGTTGACTAAACGGGTGAAAGCTTTGATGAAATAAAATCTAACTAATGATTTTAATATTAATTCATTTGCTTGAAAATTTCAGATGCAACTGGTTCTGTGCACATGCGGCTCAAGAACAGGAGCTTTGCGCTACGCTCCCTTGCATACTGCACGCCAAAAAGACAACTGGCTAAATTTTACTATCTACAAACCCATACTTATTTAGTACTTGCTATAATGTTTAGTAAACTTAACTTTTGTACAATGCATGAAGGCTAAGATGATGATCTGTTTCGATACACAAGCTTTGAGCAGTGGCTAGTTATTTATTTTTGGAATTATTTCATATATATAGATTTAGCCTTAGCATAGAATATCGTCAGGGCATAAGGGGGTACTCTCCCAGTCCGCTGTAAAAGAAGTTGCTCCATCAGCCATAGGCCAAAAATGGAACAATCTGTTATTTTGTTCAAACACAAACACATTTCAAGTTTTGAAAAACATTTCTCAAAACCTATTACTAGTTTTTCCGAGCTTCAAAGCAACAGTTTGCTCATGATGACCAGTGAGATGATCCAGTTATCACTTTGGAACATTTTCTGTTTAAACTTTTCAAGTTTTTCTATCAGACCGAGAGCCCGTTATACAAATTTGGTTCACCTCTCGGGGGTGGGTTAAAGAAACAAACTTTGTGAACACAAGAACAGTGCTCTAGGTGCCAGCACAAGGAGCATGCACACACTGGCAGCAAGATTACGACGGTGCTAGTTAATAATGAATACGTTGCGACGGTAGCTGATGCGTTTTAGCGAAGAAAAAAAGAGAAGTTGTGCGATAGTTGATGCGTTTTAATGCAGAGGAAAAGAGACGTTGTGCGATAGCTGGTGCGTGTGCAGAGAAAAAGAGAAGTTGTGCGATAGCTGGTGCGTTTTAGTGCCGAGAAAAAGAGAAGTTGTGCGATAGCTGGTACGTAAGTGCAGAGAAAAGAGAAGTTGTGCGATAGCTGGTACGTAAGTGCAGAGAAAAGAGAAGTTGTGCGATAGCTGGTACGTAAATGCAGAGAAAAGAGAAGTTGTGCGATAGCTGGTACGTAAGTGCAGAGAAAAGAGAAGTTGTGCGATAGCTGGTACGTAAATGCAGAGAAAAGAGAAGTTGTGCGATAGCTGGTGCGTTTTAGTGCCGAGAAAAAGAGACGTTGTGCGATAGCTGGTGCGTGTGCAGAGAAAAAGAGACGTTGTGCGATAGCTGGTACGTAAGTGCAGAGAAAAAGAGAAGTTGTGCGATAGCTGGTGCGTTTTAGTGCTGAGAAAAAGAGACGTTGTGCGATAGCTGGTGCGTGTGCAGAGAAAAAGAGACGTTGTGCGATAGCTGGTACGTAAGTGCAGAGAAAAGAGAAGTTGTGCGATAGCTGGTGCGTTTTAGTGCCGAGAAAAAGAGAAGTTGTGCGATAGCTGGTGCGTTTTAGTTCAGAGAAAAAGAGACGTTGTGCGATAGCTGGTACGTAAGTGCAGAGAAAAGAGAAGTTGTGCGATAGCTGGTGCGTTTTAGTGCAGAGAAAAGGAGAAGTTGTGCGATAGCTGGTGCGTTTTAGTGCAGAGAAAAAGAGGCGTTGTGCGATAGCTGGTGCGTAAGTGCAGAGAAAAAGAGAAGTTGTGCGATAGCTGGTGCGTTTTAGTGCAGAGAAAAAGAAATGTGTGATAGCTGGTGCGTTTTAGTGCAGAGAAATAGAGACGTTGGACGGTAAGTATGCAGTTTTCGAAATCTCCTTGAATTTACCATGGCGTGTAAGGACCAGAATCCTTGCAGTGACTGCCGATACTTGTTTGTTAGCGTTTCATTTCTCTTCTGAGTACTATATTCATGCATGCGGCAACCTCAGATACCGCGTAACTGCTATATTCGGAAACTGACCTGACCGATGCAAATGTGTATGAAAGTCAGAGCTGCATTAACGTGTAGTATGTGTTAATCATAGGGAGGCGAGCTTGAATAGGTGGAGTGAAGTGGTGAGGGAAACAAACAGATCTGGACTGGTCTAAACCTGACTGAACGATGACGCAATAAAGTATATTGAAAATCAGGAAATTCCTGTGAGATGTTAACAAAACAAAGCTTACAAGCTGCGATTCTGCGGTTACATAATCAGTGACACGTGTATATTAGGAAAGCTTATACTTTTTCAAAAATTAATAAAAAGCAAAGAAAAGAAATTATAAGCCTAGCTAAGAGGAATAGAAAACGGAGATCTCCGCGTCTATTTTTCAGAAAATATTTATTCTGAAACTCACAAAAATACTCTACTCCTGAAACTGTGACTGTGCTTTAAGAATCCTTCAGTGAGCTACTTTTGGGTTGCAGAGTTCGCAGTTGATAAGCTCGAGGTTTTAGAAACATCGTCTGAAATTTTTCCACTCGTGTTGGTTGGAGCCACCTGTTTTTTATTTCTCTGGCTATGATTAATTACATCTGTCCTACAAGCAATGTTTATAACTGACCTTTTATATGTAGCAGTTTGTATGTATGCAAAAAAGAAGAACGTTTCGAGTAGGCTACTAGGCTGCCAGCTTTTCATAAAACAAGGGAAATGCTTAAACTAAATTCCTTGACTCTGACTGCAACCCACAGTGAGGAAATGGATGTGGAACCTGAACAGAAAACTTAACGAGCGAAGTAGCGAGAAAGGGTTGCCGCTGCATTTTCCGTTTATATAGCTATATCTAGAGTTGTGACGCGGGCCGGTGGCGGACCGCGGGCTCGAGCCGCGGGCCGGATTTTTCGGCGACGTCCCGGCCAGCAAGATTACAAATAGGCGGCCCGCCGCCGGGCCGGTTTTTTACACGGTAAATAGCAATTTTTCAATAAATTTCGTGCAATTTCAAGTCTGCAATCAAAATTTCATTTACGGATTTTCAATGGCTTTGTTTTAAGATGATTAATTACACATAATGGAAGTTAGAATTGAGCTGTGTCGGTATCTGTGTGTTTAAAGTTGTTATATGGTGGCCTAATCCATTTTAAGTTACGTCTATGAAAAGGGTGTGAAAGCTTTTTATATGTGAACAGTTGTCGCAAAACAATTGGAATGAAAACATTCGCTTATATAATTAGGTTTGATGGAATTGGTATTGATGTAAGGGGGCATCGTTCGTAGTTTAAGACGCAGTTCTCTTGCTTGCGATTGTAATTGCTAATTTGAAACGTAACCAACATCCAAAACCTTGTTAGACAAACTAAATGAAAATTGGTTTAGTTGATTCCCTGCTATTGTTCATGTAAATTAGACCTTTATGTCAAAATCAAGCACGTGGACAAACTTAACACAAGAGACATTTAGTTTGAGGAAGTGAAAAGCTTCAAAAAAAAGTAGGACAGAATCTCTGAAAAATAATTGAATCGGAATTGTACAAAGGTTAAGCGTGGAGTAGGAGCGACAGCTTAGATTTGTATATGGATAATGTGTGGAATTCTGCATAACAATGTAATATTTACCAAACACGTAACCGACTGGCCAGTTGCCACTTGTTACTGCTATTTGTTGTTTGTGAAGAATGGAAGACATAAAAATAAGCTGAAATTAGACGTAAAACAAGGTGAAATCAATTACCTAACAGTTGAGGCCGTTTTTGCGATGTCGGGCCGTTCGGCCCGTAGAAATTTCCGGCCCCGGGCCGGCCCACGTGGCCCGGCCCGCCACCGGCCCGCCAGATCAGACCCTAGTGACCCCCCTCTCACAAAACAGACCCTAGTCAATCACCCTCCCGCCCCCCCACAATAGACCCTAGTGGATTTGACCCCCCCCACAAATTGGACCCCAGTGAAATCCACTAGGCTCTGTTTTGTGGGTGGTCACTAGGGTCTGATTTGTGGGGGGGGGGTAGGCCGTTATCGAGCAGACAAAGGGCTTGTACTTCGAACAAAAATTTTCAAGGGGGCTTGTGCCTCAAGAGTAAATTTGTAAAATGTTTCAAAAAAATTAACGCTGATTTTATTAAAATTTGCAAAAAATCTTCAATTTTTGGAAAAAATTCAAAACTTTGCCCGACTTTTCCGAAAAATTAGACATTTTAGCTAAAATGTTCCGGCGACGCCGGAAATGTTTTGAAATTTTACTGTAAAAACTAATATTTTCCGGCTATTTTTGGTTACCCCTTGGCCATTTTTTCGTTACCTCTTGTCGCCGACGGCGATAAGGCTTGTACCTTGTCCGGGTTGGAGGGGGGGCTTGGACCCCCCCTGACCCCCCCCCGCGTTAACCTATGCTCCTAAGCATTTTGGCCATCAAATCAATACAAAAATAGGTCGTGAGTAAACTTTTATAAAGTGGTAAATTGGGAACAAGACATATATTGTCGAAACTGGTCAATATAACGGGCAATGCAATGGGATCGCATACTACTTAAAATGCAGTTGAACTCGTTAGCAAAACCCCTAGCTTCTGTTATTCAAACTAGAGAAGCAACTAGACTGGCTTCTAATGTACAAAAAGTAAACTTTTTAAAACTGCATCCAAAAAAGAATTGACAAAGAATTTTAAAAGTGGTTGATTTTTTAATTAAGCCATTAATCCGAATTTACGTAATCCTGGTCCAATCATGTTTGATAAAATCGAATTCAATACAGGATTAACCCAATTCAGAAATTTTAATGTTAGTCCTGAAAATGTGCTCTATCCAGAATTCAACTCCCATTTGATAGGAGTGGCCCCTGGAGTCTTGAAGATCTGCATTGCTATTTCGTACCGGCAATCAATCCTGTCACTTTGAACTGCTGATAAAACTGTTGAAAAGTAATTTATGGGTTCAAGAGAGCCGCTGCCGGGGCAGGTGCATCCTTAGCTTGGTGATTCCTTTTAGGCAGATCAACTTTGAACCATTGGGGTTAAGAACCCATTTTGTATCAAAATGCAGCTTAACATTTTCTCTTTTTAATGCATACAATGAAACTATTAGGCTACTTTTCTGCTTGTTTTAAATACATTTTTGATGAAGTATAATATTATGGAATTTTTGCAGACTCAAGTAAGCTTTTTACGATACGTCGGTTATATAATTCGATACCTCTATCAAATAGCTGGGGACGTTTTTTAGTTGTGAAATTGCTCTTCTTTATGGATAAATAAACTGAAATGTGTGCGTAACCTGGATTTTGCCTACTTTTTCCAGCTTTGGCAAGCGGCCACTTTAGCTAGAAAGCCAGAAAGTAGTTTAGCTATCAAAGCAACTAAAAAACGTACTTGGCAAAATTTGTGCAGAACACGTCTGTTACGGAACAACCCTCCAGCCTGCATAGTGAATGCTCCACAATCTTTGGAAAAAAATGGTGGTGTTTCTACAAAAACTACATTTTTATGATAGCAGCCTACGGAATAGTAACTAACTGGAAAATGATCATGAGATAATTCACCCCAATGAGACGTTCAGATCGACATCCTCAGTTTGATTTTGCGGCTTGAAAGGTTCAAGAAATAATTGATTACTTGATTTCTGCCGAGAGGACAAGATTTCGACACCAGAATAATAAAATTGGCTAGATTGATATTATGAGCGGAGTTTCGATCTACCACGTGGAGAAGATAGTCGGCCAAAAGCAAAGTTTTTTGGAATTTTTAAGTTAAAACTCTAACTTATCAATTATATTAAGATTTTCGATAGTTTTTGATGAAAGAAGTAGGAAATGTTGCAAACAATAAATAAAACGCCAAAGTCCGACAAACTGAGAGATTATTACTGTGCTATTCCATTTAGCTTTATATTACATCTAGAAACAAGCATTTATGTTCTGAAATTCTATGTTTCAGCTCTATGCAAACATTGGTTGCACACAAACCACAGCTAATCCAATTAAGAATAGATCAATACAGTCTGAACCACAGAAATAAGTAGTGTGTTTTACCTGATAAATTATCTCTCCAAGTAACCATTCGTTCTAGAGCTTCATGCCAGCTGTACAACCTGCCAGTTACCGGTAAACCAGACCATTCAACTGCTATCCTGATTCATAATTCCGATCTCCTGGAGTTTCAACAGTTTCAGGAGTCACAAGACTAGCAGCTAACGAAAGTCCCCAAAGACTATTGAAATTAAAATACAAAATCAAAACAATATGTTATAATTGTTGTACGTGCTATTCATAATTGTCATTTTATGCTTGCCCAACATGTGTGGCCCAGCTGGGCCAGAAAAACGGTGCCAGCCGGCACTACTCGTAGCACATAATCCCCCCTTGCTGGAAATTATCCAAGATCCAAGGGGCGACCGCCTTCGGGTGGAGCTGCCGCGGTGGACTTACTGCATAGGCAGCAATAGGTACATCGCCTATCTTGTCAAACGCCTTGGTGAATTGCAAGAGAAATTATTCGGTGTCAGCCCCCCCTCCCCAGTCAGATTTTCCGCAATACTGACACCACTCCTAACCGGCGTATGCTTACTGGCGTGGGGCGAACTAAAAACATTGGCTAAATCTCACGATTGAAAAGCTTAGAAAGCTGCTTCCAAGAGCATTAGCGCTCATTGAGGCCTTTCAAATGAATATAGTGATTACCATGCAGCTGCTGCAAAACTGTCATGAACTGGCAAAAACCGCCTTGATCGGAAATATCGAATTTTTGAAGCTGGACTGCTTGTCTCCTCAACAAATTTTAGATATGGAATTTAGCTATAAAATGACCAATAAAACGTTTCGAGCGGTATTGATTTGAGTAGTTACAGCTGTCGGAAAAGAAAAGTTCCGATTTTGGGTCATTTTCAATGGTAATTGGATATTTTGAATATTAGCTGTAACTTTTAAATTCCAGGACGAAACACCTCAAATTTCAATATATTGCGTTAAAGGATCGGCTTTTTGATCCAGGTATCAAACCTCTTGCTGGTTAGTTTTATACTACATTTCTATGCCATTAATCATTGAAGTTACGGGTGTTTCTTCAAAAAGTAACTCAACTCCATTAAATTACTATCATGAGTTAGCTGAATGTTTGACAATACAGAAATTGAAGAAAACATTTAATAAGTATTGATATATGTGAAATATCACATAAAAATCGATCTGCTTAAAAACCTAAAATAAACAACTAAACTCGCTAGTAACTTTTGTATACATTAATGAGAAATTAGATATTGAATTTTTCTTAGTACCGATTCCATTAAGTTGACACCGGGCAGATATTTTCTACTTTATTGCAAATTATAGCTAGATCAAAAAGATTTTGTAGTTATAGGTTTATGCCTAAGTTGATATAAACTGAAACATTAACTGTTTTAAAGCATTTGGTTTATATTCAAATATGTTTTAAAGTTATTTATTATTATGCGTGGCTAGTGCTTAGCTTTCAGTTTGGAAAGGCAGGGATGAGCTGCATGCAGCAGGTGAAATGCTGATTTGTTGCAACCATGCATTTTGGATTTTCACAACTGGTATTTTCCTTGTGGGAGCAGGTATACACATTTTGCTGCAATAGATTAGGTCAAGGTTTTTAATTTAAAGCAGTTGCTTTTTCCGTGTAATGCAAATCCATAATTTCAGTGTTTCACTCCCCCCCCCCCCCAACAAAACGACAAATTTTCCTATCCCCTCCCTTTCCATCCCCCGATCATAGGTGTGGCTGGCAGGGCAAAAAATCTAGGGCGGAAGGTTCGGCTCGAGAAGGGGGTACCCAAGAATGGCCAAACCAAAAACCCCCTAAATTTACGATTTTGGTCAAAATTTATGGGGAGGGGTATCTGAAAATCTGGGGGTGGGTGGGATTTGCCAAAATTCGTCTTTTTGGTGGGGGTGATCTCCCAACGGCCACTCCCCCTTTTCTAGCACACCTACGCTTCCGACAGGGGCGTACCACGATTTTGAAAAGGCGGGTTTTGACAAATTTTTCCTGAAAATGCGGGGTTTTGGTTCACAAGAATTTATATACACATTAAATATATATATACAACCCAAAAGGAGGGGATTTCAACCGCCAAAACCCTCCCCTGGATACGTATATACGGTATACCCTCTGCTGTAATGAATTCGAAAATTCATCTTTTTTCACTGCGAGATTGCAGCCGTATATATCTCCATTCTCCAACCCAACGTTGTGGATCTGTGCCGTGGCCAGGCCATTGGTGTAACGGAAAATTGTGGTGTGGCCTTGTGGAGGGATGCACATCTTCCCAACATTTTTTGGAATTGGGCGCTAGATGACTATATCCTAACCTTCCCTCAAAAGTTGGCTGTATTTCAGCCGTTTCTTGAGTTAGCTGTGGTGCCGCCAGGATTATTGGGATGGGACGGAGGAGTGCAGGGCAGGGGACCGTTGCATAAAACTTATTACTAATAAAATATTAGTGATTAGTTGATTAGCGTAGCAGTTTTACTGTTCATAACTACAGTTAAGAACGAGCAAGAGAGATATTTTATACGTCGTTTTATAGCTTCTGAAATGCTCTAACAAACTATGCAGTCAAAATTCGTATGCAATTAATCATAGGTGTGGCTGGCGAAAAAAGTGGGGGTGGGGGTTCAGAAAAAAGTAGGGAGGGGGTTTGGCGAAAAAAAGGGGTAGGGGGGTCGCGAAAAGTCGATTTGGGGGGAGGGGTAAGAAAAATTTTCTAGGGGGGGGGGGTCGGCGAAAAATTTCGAAAAAAGTCGGTTTTTCGTTAAAAAAATGAAAAATTTTCTCAATTTACAGCTATTTTTAACGATTTTTAGCTTAATTAAGCGAATTCTAGCAATTTTTCGCTAATTTTTGGAATTTTTCGGAAAAATTTCGAATTTTCAAAAATTTAGGTAGGGGTTTGAAAATTTTTAGGGGGGGGTTGGCGACCCCTCCATTTGGGGGGAGGGGTCCCTCCCCACCCCCACCCCCCCAACACACCTATGCAATTAATGTCTGGGCTAAGCTAGCAGATTAATCCTAAAAATTCACGATTTTTCAAATATTTGTGATCAAAATGATTGAGTAGGCAGACACTTCTGAAATTCTTAGCAAATTTTAGATTAGTCACAACACTTCCTACAAAATAATACCGAAGACAACAAAATCTGTTGATTCTATCAATAGTTTTGGTCATTTTTACTGCTACACTAATCACTAATAATTTATTAGTAATAAGTTTTATGCAACGGGCCCCAGGAGTGTGATGTGAAGAGGGTTGACCGTGAAATCTGGCGACTTTTTTTTCTGGCGGCCCGGCACCCTGAAGGAGGGGTCCCAAATTTCGGCCCTTCCCTGGCGACAGTCCGAAATCGGTCAATATTGAGTCAGAAACTCCGTGAAACTGTTAAATATGCAAGAATGAAGAAAATCAGAGTTATGTGCCACCAAGGGTCTAAAACATTCGGACCTCCGGTGTGAGAAAAATATGTATTTCTCGAGTATTTTAATCCAAACATATAAAAAGAATTCAAAATTTACGCTAAAATACTATATATATATATATATATA
The DNA here is from genome assembly GCA_030248195.1 of Trissonchulus latispiculum. Taxonomy (NCBI): domain Eukaryota; kingdom Metazoa; phylum Nematoda; class Enoplea; order Enoplida; family Ironidae; genus Trissonchulus; species Trissonchulus latispiculum. The sequence continues at coordinate 26,012 of JASAND010028794.1, forward strand.
TATATATATATATATTTTGTAGCCAATTTTTGCTCGTTTGGTGGTTCAAAGTATATCTATACGTCTCCCAATTTATAATGTCTAGAGGATCAGGATATACCCCCGGGTTTACGCCTGTGGTTGTTAGTGACTAGTGGTTGTGGCTTTCACGCTTTATATACGAATTCTGTGCGTCGTTCAACATCATCACCAAATGTGAGGGTCAGTATATCTCCTAACCTCCTCCAGGTTTCGGACGTCACAAACTCCACAAATTACCAAAAATGAAAACATTTGTGTATCTTATATATAATATTATAAGATTTATCTATAATTTTAAAAATAGCATTTTCTACCATGTGTACTCCATGTTTTACACGCCAGTATTTGTCTGGTTTGTTCTAGTGCAAAGTCCAGGACGTTTTCTGAAGCGATGGACGCCCCTGGATTATCATCTGGAGCCAATTCATCAGGAATGGACTCGTCATCGATCTCGTCGCTCCGTCGCCGATCCCCCTCCCCACTCGCCAGATGGCGTCCCCGCTGGTGTTCCTCAACCCCAGCCCATAGAAATCCAGTTTCGATCTCAGGGAATGTACGTATTTATATGTATGCAGAGTATTTTTAGGAAGGTTTTTCTTCCGATCGCATTTTTTGCAAAAATTCAGCCAAAAATTATCGTTTTTGGCCTATTTTGCATGGTGAAGCTCAGAACGAACTCAGAATGCCTGGATTTCGGCTTACATTGCCGCAGAATATCTCAGAAATATTTTTTGCAAAGTTGCCTATTTTTAGCAGTAGTTTGTGCACCAAAAAATCCAGGGCGGGTGGCGAATTTGAGGCATGTTCGGGAAGCCGCCGCTTCCCCCTGTAAAATACCCTGGTGTATGTTGTGAGCTTTTGGTTTAAAAACTGCACCGTCGCATAATATACTTCGAAAAAGTGGGGTTTCTTCGGAATTATATAAGTATATATATATAAAATTTTCCTATGGTAGCTTGCTTCCGGTTTATATATATATATATCAGGGTATTTTTACAGTGGGGGCCGGGGGGGCCGAAATTGACCTCCCCCCTGAAAATGCCCCCCCGATATCGCTCCCCTCGGATTTTGGACTTCCCCCTTAATGAGGTCTACATTTTCGCCAAAAATGGTCAAATTTTCTGGCTTCGCCGGAGATTTCTACTTAGAAAATAGCTATTTTAAGCTTAAATCCTGGCATTTTTGAGAACTTTTTTGGCCTGAGAACCAACTTTTGGCTCATTTTTGCAAACCCCTCCCCCCGAAAAAAATTCCTAAAAACTACCCTGTATATATAGTAGGGTCGCTGCCGCAACCCTATGATATGGTGGGTGGTTAAGGTAATATCATGACATCTATGTATATATAGGAATAAGGTCTAGCCGCGGCTTCGGCTTCCTACATTTACACCGTTTTGGGCTTCAACGCGTAAAGATGAAAATAGGATGCTACTATTCCGCATTTGTTTCAAATTTTCAGAACCCATTTGGACCCAGAACCCACAACTCTGGTAAGCTTATTGACATTTGGCTTGGACTGATCAGTATACGTATATGTCGAGAGATCAGCTCCTGAACATTTCTATATTGTGAATGGGAGGAGTCAGTGAACAGGAATAATCAAGGGGGAATTCAATAATGAGGGAGGGTCCCCTGATTATAGAGAACCTGGGAAGTGTGTGCAAAATCCGTTTTCAGTGATACGTATTACAAACGCCCATTTTTGTTGATGGCTGCCTTTTTTCATCAAAGGTATGCATATATCCGTGACTACGTAATTATAATTTATTAGTAAATGCCATGAGGTATTTTTCTATTTTTGTTACCTTTTTGATGTTGTACTGTATAATATGTTTTAGTCCCTTCCATTTAATCCTGTATCCAGATGACGATAGAGGATTGGCGATTGCTGATTCGTTTCCTGCCATTCATGATACTAGCAATAGTCCTGTTCTCAGCAAAACACTGCAGATTGATGTAGACGGAACCCCTCAAGACTTGAACAATTTTAATAGTGTCATTTATGTTGGACACCTCAAGGGTAGGTATTTAATTTACGTAGACGGAATATAGTACGGTACATTTCACAGAAAGAAATGACAGTTGGCGACATTTCGCGAAAAAACAGCTAATTTTGCCTAAGTTGTTAACACGTTCTGGCTTGTTTTCTAGGCAAAAATTTCTGGGGGGGGGAAGAAAAATTTTTTCAAAAAAATGCCTAAAAATAGCTATTTTTGCTGCTAAGCTAAAAATTACCTATTTTTAACTTAAATTTAAGCTTAAAATAGCTAAAAACTGCTGAAAATGGTTAAAAATCCGGCGAAGACGGAAACTTTTTTCAAAATTTACCCTCAAAACCCTATTTTTTCGGGCATTTTAGATTTCTGGGGGGGAGGCCCGAGTCTGGGGAGGCCCACCCCCCCCCCCTGTTTGTAGGAAAAAACCAGACGTTCGCAAAGGAGAGTTTAAGCTTTTCGGCAAACTTGGCGATAAATCAGAAAAATGTTGGCGAATGAATGCTGAGGAAAATGGACCAACTTGTTCGCGACATAAACTCTCGCATTTTTTCGCACTTTTTGAAAACTGACGAAATACTCCGTTTTCATCAGTTTTTTGCTAATATTGTTATAGTTTCTTTCACGTTTTTGTCTGTAGCTGGCATCCGTGTTTAGTGCGATTCAAAACTTATATGTACCTACCTACTCTTTAGATCCGATTTTTCCGAATTTTATCACCTTTCCCCTGTCATTTTTGTTACTCTGTCCCCCTTTCGACACGATCTCTTGTTTTACTGTCCAAAGTAAACTCAAGCCAGATGTTTTTTAGGGGCCGCAGTGATTACACTCTTTACAAAATTTACTATTCGTTCAAAGCTATTTATTTTGGAACTGTTTTTGGTCGTAGATTTCTCCTTTTTTTAATTTCAATGAAAATGGACTGGTGACTTTGATGTTCGGCAGTTCACTGTATAGTCAATCGGGAAAAAAAAGCCACGTCAAAATTTCGGGAAAAAAAGCCACGATCACTGTGGCCTAACGGGTGAAGCTATTGCAGTAATATTTGGCATGTAGAATGACGACCTCAATATAAGCCCACACGCCGATTTTTAGCTTTCTAGCTCTCCTCTATAGTCAACGGCAGGGTCGACATTTTTTGGAAAACTTTATTCTTCCTGAAAAGGCGGGAAAACGGTAATGTTTCAAAAATTCATAACTTTCGTGTCAATAGTGCTATCTGAATAATTTCTATTGCAATCAAGTGGGAACATGTCTGGCTTTGTTCGCATACAAATATAAACAAATCAGGACCTCACGTGGTCTCTGCGCACTTGTGGCTTTTTTCCCGATGATTTTCGGGGAAAAAAGCCAGTCGCTTGCGAGACCCATAGTGAGCAGTTTTCTGGATTTCTGGCATTATAACTATTTTGAAAATAATCAGCAATTCAAGTTTTACAAAGCCATACCGTTTTTAGGTGGGCAGTCCCTGAAATGAGCAACTTTTGGACTAATATGTCATGTCAGTCGTTTTGATCGCTACACTCCACATTTCATCCGGAAACTGGCACATTTGGCCAAAAAGAGCATTACGAATTCATTGGAAAACACTATTTTGTGGTTAGCCTTCGTTTTAGCAAGTTTTTGAAAAATTTGTATGTTTACCTTATATTTGATGAAACCTAGCCAGCTTATGCTGCAAATTAAAAAGTTGTACTTAATGCTTTACGAAGCCAATTTGCCTCGGTAAACAACAAATCTAGGGTAAATACGTGACGCTGAACACGATGGAACACTCAGAATTGGTCTACGGCTTCAGGATATGCTTCGACCAAAGTGGTTTTTTTCCCGATGAGTGGCTTTTTTTCCCGATTTTGGCTTTTTTTCCCAGGAAATAAATCACAAAGTACTCTCTATTGCTACAGTATAGAGGAGTCATTAATACATGAAAATAATCCGTAGGGGTTGCCATTCTTCAAACTACAAGAATTTTCCCAAAATTCCAAACAATGAGTTTTCCACGTCCAAAAGTTTGAAAAAATGGCGTTTTTTTCCCGATTGACTATATGGAACCGGCGTTTTGTGCTTGTGCACTTGAGTATTATAATGTGTTTCCTACATATACGTATGCTAAATACATACTATAAAGTGTGTATGGGTTTATGCAAGCATTAATTGTGTTGCGGATTTTTTGTTATTTGACTTTTTTAGGCAAACCCAATTCCTATGTCTATGGTAGTCTGATTGATGGCATCTTTGATGGTGTGATTGAGGAGGATAAAGACGGGGGACAGAGATATTATGTGGAAAAGGCCGTGAAATATTTGGGCCCCCATCACAATGCTACTTATCATTCCATTATTTACTCAGGTAAAGTATATACGTATGTACGTATATATACGACCTAACGGTCAAGGCTGCACCCTGGAGAGGGGCCTCAGGGGGCTCTAGAGAAACCCCCCCCCCCTTTGGGCTGACAAAAGGAGAAATTTGTGCTATAATTTTATAGCATAGCAAAGTTTTGTTTGGTCCAAAATGTGCTCTTTGGAACACATTTTTTCAAGAATACAAAATTTTTAAAAAACTAAAAGTGCACATTAAAACGCAAACTTTAAAAAATTTTTGGAAGAAACAACAACTTACGGGGAATCATTTGGTCAAAGATCGATAGTCATGGATTTCGCTCATTTTCACGTGTAATATGCCCCCATTTGTTCTCAAAAAAGACAAAACAGTAGAATTCGAAATAGTTAGTTTTCAAAAAAGACTGAACCCTGTAAAACTAAACTGGCCTAAAACCCTAAACTAAACCCTAAAAAACTGGCCAAACATCTTCGTGTCTTCGGCCTAGTGCTGTATGATTTTGGAGCAAGCATGAAATTCTTGAACTTCTGGGGTCCTCCATCCCATACAAAATAAAATAGTGCTTAACCTTGGTCCCCTCCCCCTTTTCAAAATCCTGTGTGCGTGCCTGCTAGCTGTATGTTACTGTTTCCTTGCTGTTGTGATCTTTATATCCTGTTATTCTGTGTGTATCTCTTGTAGTGTAGGTATTCTGTAGATTTCTTTTGTTATTTCATTTTCTGTGTGTTTGTTTTCTTAATTTTTTAGATTCTGATGTTGATGATCAATTTTTTGGTGGCGATTTTTCGCATTCTCATCGTCACCGTCGCTCAATTGACCCTGAAAATGATAATGGTGCCTTTTTGCCTGGCTGTGGACTACATGGTAGAATTCAGAAGGATCTAGATCACCTGCAACACCTTCCCTCCAGCCCAGCAGCTATGAATACGCCCCCTTCCGGCCGCAGCCCCAACGCAGCTTCCTCCTCCTTCCTCTATGATACCGCCCCCCGCAGTCCTGCTGCTGCATATCATCCACATTCACTGTATAAAGTGCGTGTACATAAACACAATATGTTTGTCTCGGCTAAACGTACAACGTACTGGGCTTATATGTATATGCTAGGAATGTTTTCTTGGGGGCCCCCTCAAACGTCCCTCAAAGGGACAAGGAGTTTTTGGGGGACAAAAGTTTTTCTAAAAATATTCTTTTTCTAGAATACTCTACAACGTTGGTTTTTATCGCAAAAATAAGCTGGTTTAACGGTCAAAAAGGCTAAAATTAAATAAAGGTCTCCGGCGAGGCCGAAAATGTTTGCTAATTCGGTTTGCTAATGCTAATTGATACCAATAGGAGTGCCCTAAGGTTTTGGGTGGGGGGCAAAATTTGGAGGGAGAAATTATATTATCCCCCACTCCACTAGAATAAGCCCAGGCGTAAGATATATTAAACTAGTTTTTACCTGATTCGTACTAATTTAAACATCTAAATTTACAAGAATTATATTGCTTTAAGTGCAGTGTGATGGTTGGACTTCAGATTTATTATCGGTGGGATTTCCGTAGATTCAAGATTTCATTCATTCACGATTTTTCCGTCCAATTGTATTTGTTTGTGATGTCTGTTTCTTGTGTCAGGTGCCAGCCTTTGCCGACGGAGCTGCAGATGTTAGATGGTCCTTGGATGGCAACAACCTCATCTATCCCATTGACCATAAGTGGTACACTTTTGCAACAGATCCTAGATCTGGCAATCGTACCAAAAGACAGCTGCTTACAGGTACTTACAGTACTTATAATTCTTACATCAAGAAAATGAGGTAAACACGGGCTGGCAGGCGGATCCACGAAGGATACAAGACACTAATCATAAAAAAACGAACGAAAAATGCCTGCCCTGCAGTGACTATATCAAAAGCTTTAGTCCGAAACAGGACAGGTCCAGTTTTTTGAGCTTAGCAAGGAAATGCTGAGTAATGGGGGGGGGTGCAAATTGTAGCTCTCTGTCCTGTTTCGGTCTACGGTCTTTGCCTTGACCGTGACTGCAGGGCAGCCGTCTTTCATTACTTGTCTATGGGTTACGTACAGTACGTTAGATTTGGATTTTTAATTGTGTATTTGCTTTTAAGTTTCCGTTTTTGCTGCAATTGCTCGGCAGTGGGGAGTGCAATAATTTTCTTATTTATGCGGTTGGGGTTGCGTGTGGTTGCAATTAATTGTCTCTGTATCTAAATTATTCTAGTAAATTAATTGGTTGATTTCGTCTTTTTTTTCGAAGAAGAATCATGTGCCGTCCGCTTACAGAGAAGGTGTCAAGATTTTTCTGATTATGAGCATTTTGCATTGATGTGAGTGAAAAAATGGCTTTTTATGTAGGGGCGCGATAGCGCCCCTACATAATATGGGTATAAAGGCGTCTGCGCGGCCCTCTGGAGACCGTGTTGGCCTGGTGCCAGCTAATTAGAGGTCCGGCGGTGGTAAAAAGGTTACTATCGTAAACAACTCTAGTAGTACTACAAGTACCAGCATACTTTTGGTTCGAATTCGAAACTTCGAATTTTTGCACTAGGCGATAGTTAGTTACCGTGCGTTTGTTTTTTTTTCTCGGTGAATAACGCTTATTGGAAATGCATTTTACGGCTAAGTGTTGGAACGATGTGGGCATTTTGGCACCATACTACTATTATATGTTGGTAGACAGGATCCCCCATGCTACCTTTTTTGGTCATTTTGGCACCTGGCCAATTTTGGCTCTGTGCCAAGGTCCCAAAGTCGGACTTTCGCTATTTTTCGCAAATTTTGGTCACACTTTTCTAGAACTGGGTGGAAGCTGGAGAGGCCTAGTATCTTTTGTTGAAAATTACCAGTAGGGGTGCATAAAGTAACGAGGGGGATTTTTTAATTTTGCTCCCTAGCTTTCAGGAGATGGGCACAAACTTTGCATTTTTTTGGCCTGTTTGGACGAAAAGTTTCTAAGTCCCACTTTTACTAGAAATGGCCTAAAAGTCACTAAAAATGGCGTTTTTCGGCCTCGGGGTGGGCCCCATTTATAGTAAACGATATGGGCATTTTGGTCCTATACTACTATTATATGTTGGTAGGCAGGGTCCTCCCATGCAACCTTTTTTGGTCATTTTGGCACACTGCCAATTTTGGCTCTGTGCCAAGGCCCCAAAGTCGGACTTTCGCTATTTTGGCACTTCGGTTGTGATCGACTTTTTTTCACAGGCTAGCAGCTAGATCGGTTTGGTTTATTTTATTTGAATATTTCGGACTATGCGCGGAACGTAACGAGGGGGATTTTTTAATTTCGCTCTGTAGCTTTCAGGAGATGGGCCCAAACTTTGCATTTTTTCACCTGTTTTCACGAAAAGTTTCTAAGTCCCACTTTTATTAGAAATGGCCTAAAAGTCACTAAAAATGGCGTTTTTCGGCCTCGGGATGGGCCCCATTTATATATAGTAAATCGGGGTCGCTGAAAACGATGAGCATACTGCCGATACCGCCCGAAGTGACCACTGGTCAGCATGGCTCCCGTGGTTCCTCGCCCAGGGTCAAAGTTGGGAAAACTCACTCTAAACAGCGTTTTTCGGCGTCTTGGTCGGGGGCATATATAGTAAATCGATTACGCTCGTTTCAATGGGCATATCGCCGAAACCGACGGAAGTGACCACTGGTCACTACAGCCTATGGGGCCTATTGACCACTGGTCAAACGGGCTAAAACTGCGTTTTTCGGCGTTTTGGTCGGGGGCATATATAGTAAATCGACTACGCTCGTTTCAATGGGCATATCGCCGAAACCGACGGAAGTGACCACTGGTCACTACAGCCTACGGGGCCTCTTGACCACTGGTCAAACGGCCCAAAACTGCGTTTTTCGGCGTTTTTATAGGGGGCATATATAGTAAATCGACTACGCTCGTTTCAATGGGCATATCGCCGAAACCGACGGAAGTGACCACTGGTCACTACAGCCTACGGGGCCTCTTGACCACTGGTCAAACGGCCCAAAACTGCGTTTTTCGACGTTTTGATCGGGGGCATATATAGTAAATCGACTACGCTCGTTTCAATGGGCATATTGCCGAAATTGAGGGAAGTGACATGTGGTCACTACGGTCTATGGGGCCTATTGACCAGTGGTCAAACCCCTTAAAACAGCGTTTTGCGGCGTTTTGGTTGGTGACATATATAGTAAATCCACTACGCTCGTTTCAATGGGCATATTGCCGAAATCGATGGAGTGACCAGTGGTCACTACGGTCTATGGGGCCTATTGACCAGTGGTCAAACCCCTTAAAACAGCGTTTTTCGGAGTTTTGTTGGGGGCATATAGAGGTCGGGGAAAAAAAACCAAGGTAGTCACTTTTTGGACTCTGCAGAACTACCCAGTTTAGCAATCCGGCTACAAATTATTTTCTTATCAAGCCCTGTCTAGACTGTCATTTTGGTATATAAATCGCCTCTCTAGGTCCTGTCGTTAATTAGTAATTAACGGTTAATTAGCCGGGGTAAAAAAAACCAATGGCGGGAAAAAAAAACCAACCGGTGGGAAAAAAAAACCAACCCCAGTATTCGGTCAGGGTAACTCATATTAGCGATTTTATGCATGCGACAGGTAAAATCGGCGTCGCTGACTTCATATCTGCAGTTATTTTTGCGATATTCCTTATAATAAGTGAGAAAATCAAACATCAAAATTTGCAGCATCAACTGGCTAGGTTTCATCAAATTTGCCAGTTTCTATGTTAAAATGCAAAAATTTGTAAATCTTTCGAAATTCGATGAAATAAATTAAAATAAACGTTGTTTCAGTGTTTTTTCGCGTATTTCTTTGTCCCAGAGTACTTTTTGGCCGCTTTAGCTGAGCCAAACAGCCGATCCGCCGAAATGAGGTTTTTACCGGCTAGCACAAAATTGCCAAGTCCAAATGCAATTTTGAGCTGTTCACGTGAAAGAACGCATTAAACTTGCTATGTGGATGACTTTTGAGCAACTAAGAACCATTTTTGGGAGTTTGGCAGCAAAAGCAAAAATTGGGTTTTTTTTCCCACCCCTTGGTTTTTTTTTCCCATTTTGTAAAAATTCTGCTGGCAGCTTGCCAAGCGTCGCAGGAAGGCGAGACCGACATTTTTGGAAAGAGCACATGTTGTTCTCATAGAAACTATTAAAAGTTATTATCTAACTGCTATGGAAAATTTTTTACAGGCCTTCAAAAATAGGCAAATTTTGAATTTTTGGGGGGTCAAAAATGCCAAAATTTTCAAAATGTCACAAAATGCTCAAAAGTGGTCCGATTTAGCTCAAATTTGGTGTGGTAGGTGGGATGGGCCCTACCAACTTGCATGCAAAATTTGAGCCCGCTAGCTCATCCCCATCGCCCAAACGGGGGGTTGGTTTTTTTTCCCCACCACTTGCGGGTTGGTTTTTTTTTCCCCGACCTCTATATATTGTAAATCGAATACGCTCGCTTAACATGGCACTGTTCAAGCTCCTTGTATCCATTACCGCATTGCTGGAAAGGGATCCTTTAAAATGACAGAAGGACAAGAAATAAAAATGCTCCTCTGGAGCATGAAAAAGTAATATGGGTGATGGTGAGGTTGTAAAATCAAGAGAGGACTAGTCTTTAAAATGCTTAATATGGGGCTAGGTTAAAAAATAGAAGAGGACTAGGTTGTGAGCGAACTAATATGGGCACAGCTTCGCCGAACAACCCATATTCGCGGGATTTCACGTTTCGTCTTAGCTTAGAGCTATCAATGTCAGTCAATAAAAAATTTAAGCTGTTGAATACTCATCGAATATAGCTGTTTGCATGTGCTGCTAGGCTAGCTGCTAGGAATATATATATATATACGTAAATTATTACCATTTTGTTGTGTTGAACTACCGCAGGCTCTACTACTAGGAGAGGTCTAAGGATATGATGCTAAAGCTATTGGTCCAAGTCAGGAGGAAATAGAAGATCGTGGGAGAGTCCTAAATTATTCTTGAATATAAATTTATATAAGCTATAAACTAAACTTAGCGTGAATGGATATGCATACTGATATACATTTATAAACCGCGAATATGGGTTGTTCGGCGAAGCTGTGCCCATATTAATTCGCTCACAACCTAGGGGTGTGTATAAAACCCTGCGCGGCCCGGCCAACCTGCCTCACAGAGCTGAGAGTGTATACTAAAACCCTGCCTGGCCCACTGAGATAGTTTAAAGTGGAAATGTCCACTAAAAAGGTCACGCGTGTAAATCATGCATATGTGTATTGTGTACATGTATGTTTATGGGTATGCGTATATTGTGTACATATATTGTTTGACCTTTGGAATTGAATGATTTACTTAAACACCACAGCACTTATATATATACTGTATTCAGATTACAGTTCACATTATGCAAGACCTTTAATTGTTTGTGATAAACGTTACGATTTCAAATGAATGTTTATTATTAATGACTGTACAGTTGACGAAAAGTCAGGGTAAAATTTAAAAATGTAAAAAATCAATTTACAACGCAAGAAATGAATTTACACAGAGAAAAACTAATTTACACAACAAAATACACAGCCAAACTTTTGAAAAAGAAATAGTGCTCTGAAAAAATAGTTGTCAAGCCTTTCTATTTTTAAAAAATCTATTTTAAAAAGCTCTAATTTATAACTGGGGGCTCTCGCCCCCAGACCCTCCGCCTGTTTCCAATGCTTTACAATGGTTTTCTGCATTGCAACATGGATATGAGTGTTTTATTCATCTCTCCTAATGCTTCTACTTATATATACAGTTGCGTAAGTTTGTTTATGCACTGCATGCAAATATTCGTAAAAAGTATTTAATTATCATTAAAAATTTTAATTGACAAAGTCAAATATAATGAACCTCTCAAATAGTCCAGTGAACTAAACTTGGCTAATTTATACCAAACTTGATTGATAAGATAGCCAAAGTTGTAAGAACAGAAGAAAACCTCTGTGTATGCAAGTTTTCAGCAAAATTTTATTAAAAAATTTCGGTCCCCCTTGCTCTTCCTTTACCAAACTAAAATTTAAAGTTTTAAAAATTTTGAATTCATTAGCCTCACCCATACAAAATTTCAAATTATTGGTCAAAAAATTCAAAAGTTAGGGCTGGGGGAAAGCGCAAAATTTACATCCGAATTGACTATATATGTATATAATTCTTTTAAATAAACAAATGCTTATGAATAACTTCCATTTTAGTGTTTATTTTAAAGTCTAAACAGTTCATTTGTTACGACTATAATACGTATATATAATGAACAGAAAATTAGTTTCCTTTTTCAATTCAATGTCTTCTTCTTAACCTCAATCTAATCCTCCTATCAATTGAATAACAAAAGATCTTGTACGTCACTATATATCCATGTTTGCACATGACCCTGTGTAAACACAAAAGGAGAGTAATAATTACCCTGCATAAGACATTAACAATAAGAGTGCGCAGGTAGGCCGGGCAGGTTTTTAGTAAGGCTGGGCCGGTAAGGTTGGCCGGGCAGGGTTTTAGTGACACCCCAACCTAGTCCTCTTCTATTTTTTAACCTAGCCCCATATTAAGCATTTTAAAGACTAGTCCTCTCTTGATTTTCCAACCTCACCATCACCCATATTACTTTTTCATGCTCCAGAGGAGCATTTTTATTTCTTGTATAGTTTGTTTTTTTCTTTTTTTGCTGCAGGTTCTGCCGGCGTGAACAATGGTGATGGCGGTGGGAATGGGGGTCGCTATCGACAGGATGCCCGTGGCTACTGGAATGTCCGCTCCTGCAGCCTGTATGTACAGACAGACCAGATGCTCTTTCAGCATATCAAAGCCCATGAGGGACAGGGGGATGATAAACGGTATATACGTTTATAATTTTAGTGGAACATAGTCTGATGGTAATAAATTTAATAGATAGTATGGTGGTAACAAATTTAACTCGTTCCTATTTTTGCTGAAACGAAAACCGAGTTGTAAAATAGCCAAGGTCTTGTTGTGAATAGCCAGAAACTTGTTGTACAGCCACTTTTTGAGCGCCCCGCCCCTCCTGGCTTTTTCCTAGACAAACGTTTCGGGGGAGGGGAAGTCTGGGGGGGCGCCCCACCCCAGGTCCGGAGGGACGCGAGCCTCTCCCCCTCCCCCCATTCTGCCCCACTCCCACATTTTGGGCTTCTCCCCACTCACACCTTGAAGTGCCCAGAAATTGCCGAATTTTAAGGATTTTGGTAAAAATTTGTCCCACTCCCATTCTTTCCCCACCTCCCTCGTTTTTCGCCTAAAACAAACCCAGTTATAGATACGTGAATACGCCGCTGCTCTTTATCCACTCTCCTTTGTGATACAGAAAGATTTAAAGCAGAGTGTAAATGCAATTTTTTAGTAGACGTAGAAACTGGTGGAAAATTTTTCGTGTACTGAGGGGGGTGTCTGAATTGTTCTAAGGATTGTCGGTTACTGTTGAGAGGGCTTCGAACAATTAGTATTTTGTAACGTTTTGTTATTAGTCTGTTCAATTTAGAATTCATTTTAATGTGTCAATAAAGTTTTGGATCCTTTATTTTGGGGGTGAGTGAGTTTTTGTGCATATTTGTTGTCTAAACAGTGGTTTTTTTCTAGTATGTTTCTTGTATCGTTTGTCATTATTTTTGTTGTTGTTTTAGAACCAAAGAAGAGATCTACGCCTTGATTCATAATCATATACGTGCTGTGAAAAAGATCTATGAAGAGACCAGTTTTCACGATATCAAAGGAATTACCTTTGTCATTCAACGGATTACGGTTCGTACAGGTTACAGTACAGCTTTTATATAGCCAGCTATACTTAGCACATATTATACTCAATGTTGGATTTTTTGATTTTTGTTTTTTGAAGCTTTTCAATTTTCTTTTTCTTTTTTCTTTTTTTTCAGATTTACACTCCGGACACTTGCGATGAGACGGGAGAAAATCCCACCCAACCAATTGATGAAGGCGGTAATCCGTTCTGTAAACGAAATGTGGACGTCAGCTACTATTTGAATCTGAACTCGAAGAAAAATCACTCCGATTTTTGCCTGGCCTATTCGCTGACCTATCGTGATTTTGTGGGCGGCACCCTTGGGTTGGCCTGGGTAGCTAGTGCCGTTTCAGGTATGATTAGAGGGTCACATTTCTCAGATTAGGTTGTGCTACTAAACTTAGAATGCTAAATTTAAATTAAAATTAAAATTGGCACGTAATCAGTGATTACTAATCACCATAATTTGTACAGTTCATTTTCGAAGTATTTTGAAGTTTCATCCTCTCCAATCTAATAGTACTGATAGGGAGTTTAACTTTGTTGGTTTGTACACGACATTTCCCAAAAATTGCAAAAACTGAGTGATTTAGTTAAAATTTTGTAAAATTTAAATTTAAAATTTAAATTTATGTTTAAAAATTAAATTAAAATTTAGTTAAAAGTTATTTAAAAAATTAGTGATGAGTCCCTTCATGTAGTGAATCTTCTATGCGGAGTATACTCGTACAGTAACTTTGCTTTTTTTGCTATGTACGTAACGTGAAAGATTCGATTCTTAGCAGTAGCGCCTTTCTTCGTGAAACTTTTCCATGGTCATTTTTTCGTGTTTTAGGTACATCCGGTGGTATCTGTGAACAGTTTAAGACCTACAATGAGGGGAAGGGCCGAGTGAAGCGAAGTCTCAACACGGGAATCATCACGCTGGTCAACTATAACAACCGAGTTCCGCCTAAAGTGTCCCAGCTTACTATGGCTCATGAAATTGGACATAACTTTGGGGCGCCGGTATGTTTATCTTATTTTTTGTAATATTTTTTATTTTTGCCTTGCCTTTTTCGCTCGTGTTTTTTGCATTTCTTCGCCAACGATTTAGTTAATGAGCTTGCTTAAATTTAGTTGCAAAAACTATGCTCAAGTTTATGGTCCACAAATTTCGCCAACGGTTATTCTTTTCTTGAAATATATATACCGTATATAATTGTTCATTGAAAATTTTTGTATTTACTTTTTAACATGACATAACTCCCCTTGTTAGAGGAGATTCCCCAGAACTGGTTCCTAAGTATTGCGTTCTTAATGTTATTTTGGTAATTATTTTATTTTTACAATCTTAAATTACTTAATTAGTTTTATTTCAAGAAAAAGAGGTAAACGCCCATTGGCTCTCTCTCCTGTTTCGGACTAAGGCTTTGCCTTAGTGACTGCAGGCAGGCGTTTTTCATTATTTTCTCCTTGAATTAGTTTTTTTGCGGTTTTTCAGCACGATTTCCCAGCCGAATGTATCCCGGGGCTCCCAGACGGCAACTATATCATGTTTGCCTCCGCCACGTCTGGCGACAAGCCGAACAATGCCAAATTCAGTGTCTGCTCCGTCAATAATATTTCGTCGGTTTTGGACATTATCCTACGGATTCCGCCCGAAGCCTCCGGCGTACCGCCTACTGTAGGGGCAACCAAGCGAAACTGTTTTCAGTGTAAGCTAAAGATAGACACACTAACTAGCAGTATTACTGTATAATAGTTTTTTATTTCTAAAGTATATTATATACCTTACCATACCTGGGCAATGTGTTTCGTGGAGGAGGAGGGGTGGATTTTTGGTGCGTCTTTGGAAAATGCCGTGAAAATTGAATCCGGTGCGTCAAATTTTGCCCAAATGGTTGAACCAAAGTCTGACACAAA
>JASAND010028796.1:0-39168 GCA_030248195.1 Trissonchulus latispiculum
AACAAAATGCAAAAGACTGAAAATAGCCTTAAGGACTTACCCCAAAGTTAGAAGCCACTTTCGAATTTCTTGCTTTGAGTTGATAAAAATCAGTGTTCGACAGAACCAGGTTACGATGTCATAGTTTTTATTTTCGCTGCTGTGTTCAAGCCGCAGAGGGCTTTCCGTTGGGCATAATACTGCTATAGAACTAAAAACTGTTAATACCTGACAACCAATTCCTGATGAAATCGAATTCTTGCAATATTTGATTTAGAAATGGTCAGTTCTGGATTTCTGCAACTGAATATTTCCCTATTATCAAAAACCCATGAAATCCAACCATTTTAAGGACAAAGTTGCGGATCATAATGCATTCGAAATGACTATAAGTTTTCAAGTAGGATGGCCATAGAAAGAGTATTGGCGAATTAAAGCTTACTTTTCAGAAACTCAAATTCTTTCATGCCATATTGTTTTGAGGCTTTCCCACGCTTTGATGCTACTATAGCAATTTGAATAAACTTTTCAATGACAAGTGTGCTGTAAGGCCAGAAATACACGAATCCGAGCCAGCTCCCTAAGACTGTTTTATTGCTGTTTTATTTATACAGTCACCATAAGGTTTCTTGCAGGAGTCGCAAGTCGAAATTTCTGATTAGTCAAGGTTTGTAATTGCGGCGTGCTTTCTCCCAAAGTTTGTAGTGCACGTGATGGCAAATTGCTAACTTTCGCTAACTTTCACGCCGAGTTGCAGAGCAAAACAAAACTGTTTACAATGCGCATTTTGCTCCTTACGTACAGAGTTGTTATAAAAAAACAACAATTTGTTATTTCGAGAAGTTTGTTAAGACACCTGAAGCGCATAATCTCGCATGCAAGATACAGACCCTGAGTTGAGTAATTTACAGGATTTTAAAATGGCTGGAAGATCCGTAATACCCGAAGAACTCCTGCTTCTAATGTTGATATGAACTTGATTCAACTTACAGATTTCACTAAAATTGTTGCGCTGATAACGTTGGTCACAGATTAATACTGATTAATAAATTGCTGCAAATCAGCTGCAATTTTCTAACTTTAAGTAAGTTTTCCGGGCTTTCAGATTAATACAAACTCCAACTACTTCGCAAAAACACTTGAGTGAGACCTAGATTTGACTTATATTCTGCGTTATTAAAACCCTTTCACAGTACCCGAAATTGAAAACTAGGGATTAAGTTATTGCTTTGACTAGGTATTTCCCCAGAATCAAGCTTTGTTCCAAAAACCGGCTAACATCTAAATTTGACTAAAGTTTAAGATTTTCGTAGGAGTGCACGGCGGATATGACTACATCCAATTGAACATTAAGGCATAGTCTGCATTTAAAGTTTCGCTTAGCCACACGCTTGACTCAAAATTACTTGGAACAATCAAAGAAGTGATATTGAAGCACTTGACTTAATCCTAGTGCATTAGATGGATTCTATGCGATTATGACATTATGACTTTTGTGGCTCCCTGTGAAATTAAAACGTTAAACGCATTAAAAACAATATGATCCAAGTGGGTGTAGTTGGTTATCCTCCAACCAAAGAAAAACTACCAGCGTAATACAAATTCTAAGTACCAGTAGCTTAAGACTGCTTACTCACATCCAAACCAAACAAACCACTGCATGCCCTCTGTAATTTATTTCCATCCACAAGTCTAATAATTAAAGTAAGCCGCGTGTTAACCTCTAAATACATTTCTTCTTCTAATTTAATAACTTCTTTATTTTTTCTTATTAACTCTTTAGCCCTATAATTCTATTAACTGTAATTAATAACTTCTTCTAATTTATAACTCTTGACCGAAACATTGTCCATTTAGTTGTCGGCTAACAAATTCGCAAGCTACCAATTTAGCCGCGACTACCAGAAGTCCAAAGGAAGATCCTTCATTTTCAAATTTGCGAAAAAATGATCAATTCAGAAAATTCACGCAATTACTTGAAACTGTAGCATGTACATAATTAGCAGTTAAAACATAACATTTCGTTAACTTATTGTTATTCTTCAAAACCGTTGCAGCTGTATTTCACTGGATTTAGAATAGTCATTCATTAAGAGATTTTAGAAATTTCTGAGAATTGGAAGCCTTTTTTACTTTCCATCTCAGACGCCAAAAGTGTTCCTATTGCGTCGTGATGCTTAGTTTTGCTGCATCAAACTTGGCGAACAGAATGTTTTGAAAATGCTCCGTAATCACTTCGAGAACTCGCAACAAAGATAACCCATTCTACTGCTTCAGATAACTCTTGGATCTAATCGAAATTCATTTAAAAATCAAATAGTCCTCACACACACCGTGCAAAACGAAGTAGTGAAGCAAATGCCAGTGTCCGATTTCTATTAGACAAACCCGATGAATTTTAGTCATAAAGTTTGATGCAATCAACCAAACGAAACTAATCTAAACTTTACGTAGACTGAAATACTAAACAGGTTATGGAAGCAAATAGTACAAGTTGTAATTAGCGCTCATTTTCGTCCGGTCGAAGCTATATCTTAAAGAAACTTAAGCCATTATAAATCAAATCCGAATAGATATATAGGGCACTGAAGTCAATTTTAAATTTTGTTGTTAAATTTCCATTTTATTTTCAATGACTGCTACATCAGGTGATAAGTTACGAATCTTCAAAACGGATCTTCGCTGTTGTTACGGCTACTACTTATAACATAGCTAATTTATATCTTTTGAACCGGACTCCTCATTACATCTCACTAGTCACATACACACACAATATGATTAGATGTCAAATGTATTAACCAATTACAATTACGCATACTACTAATTACAAAATGGTATCGCTACTGATAAAATGTTGACAATAATATACATTAAAAAAGATCAGAAACCTCATCAAGTTGACAAAGACGTTGCAAAAACCATATTTTGGATTATACTAGACTCTAATCTAAATATTTTAATAACCACGTATATTATTCGTCGCAATAGTAGACCTGCTTACTATTATATACCCTCGTCAACCAGCACACTAAAATATGATTCAACTATCTAACAGTTACACAGTTCATATTTCCTGATCTATTGAAACTTTGTACACACCTCACAATCGCGCATGCTTATAGATACAGATACGTAGTTACATACCCACTACCACACACATTCCGCATTCACTCTATGAAGCGTTCGTGTTCAGTTCAGCTAGCCATATTTCGTTTGGAAAATCCTAATTCGCAGGGCTAAAGCCCTCTGGAGCTAAAGCTCCCAAAGAATTTAATTGCCAGATATGGCTAGCTGAAGCTCGAAAAATCGAATTAGAATCAATGCGTCGTTAAACTGGGAGTGAACATGTATTCACTATGAACAGGTACAGAGCTGTGTAACTTAGTTAGCGCAGACGTAGAATACTCACACTGGTTTTGGGCAGAGTTTAGCAAGGCGCCTCTGTCTTTCCTAATCTTAACAGCCTCCTGATCAGGGAGCCGACTAGTACAAATGTTAGAATCCCCAAGTTTATGGGCACCACCTCCAGGCTTGCGACACTTCCGCTTAATGTGCCCAATTCCCTGACAATTGTAGCAACGCCGGGGGCTCTTAACTGTAGTTGTTGGGACAGGCTGGGAGTTATCTTTGAAGAACGACGGAGTCCGGTCACAGGGCAAGGTGGTACTTTCTGCTGAAAGAGCTAACCTGAAGGCTTCATCCAAAGACTCAACTGACGCGGGCATTTTGGAGCGCATATTTGCCTTCAAACCCAGCACGAAAACTCTGCCCAAATAAACCTGATTAAAGCTGGAGCTCAGTTGGTCACCATAAGCTACTCGACAGTATTTATGCAGTCTCAAATAGTAGTCGGTTACCGACTCCGAACCTGCTTGTTCAATGGTGTTCAGCAGCTTCGTTGCAGCTAGCGAATCAGTAGAACTAAGGAAAAGTTCCTTAATATTCTTCAGCCATGATGACCAGGTACCCCACAAATACGACTGATGGGCTCGAAGCAACTCTGTTGCTTTTCCCGAAAAGGTCGACGGCAATAACCTCATCTTAGTCTCATCGGAACAGCGAAGGGCCGTACAAACAGCCTCGAATTGATGAAGATGGTCAAGTATGTTTTCATGTTCGGAACCTGAAAACTGCTTCAAATGCTGAATGGCGGACGATGCTGACTGAACTTGGGCATTTTCGCCAAATAACTGAACAATTCCCTGGACAACTGAGCCTAGCTGTGGTTGCGGCACCAAAGATTCTTTCGGTTCCGTCTGGGACTCTAGGCGTTCTCTATTGGATCTGGCACTACATGGTGCCAAGTGGGATTCTTCCGCCGTTTGCGGTGAACAACTATTCAAGTTTTCTCCTGCTGGTTCCCTCTGGATGGATGAACAATCCTGATTAAACAACAGATCAAGCTGAGCGCGAAGACTTTGTGATTTGTTGGTGACTGCTTCCTGTTGGACTTCCTTATGCTTCTTCGACCTAATCCTGCACTCATCCACGGCAACACACTCTCCAGATGCCGTCACGCAGACGCGTGTTCCACGGAGTGATCGATTCGGGGAACTCCGGGACGCAGACGATTTCGGCGATGGAGGTACAGATGGTAGCACTAACGCGTCACGCTGGTACCCACAGTCAGGAACTGGGGTTAGTGGGGGCGAAGGTAGATTCGGGAACTGGTTGGGGCAATGGGATTGGACTGTATCTTCCAAGGGATCTAAAGTGGGACTTATTGATACCTCTGAAACATAACCAGAAGAACCTGTATCATCCAGTGAACCGCAGGAACTTAAATTCGACCTTGGAGCATAGACGGAATTAGTGTCAACTTGGGGAGGAGCAATGAAACTACTATTACAGTCAGCAGTGAAAACGACATTCGGTGGTTCTTCAGCATCGTAGAAAACTTCTGTACTGCAAGACGAACTATCCTCAGAAGATCCAGAATCGAACCCGCTATCGTCGGTTTCCTCTGTTTGAACCGCTACTGACTGGACCTTTAATGTATTACAAAGCGATGAACTGACACTACTACTAAAGCAGAAAGGGCGGAACTTACTAAACAAAACTGCATGGAGAAAGGACACAACTCGATAGAAAACGCTAAAAAATACCCTAGGAAAATAGGAGATGAAAGAGCTGGGAAATAACCTAGGAAAGTAAGGAAATAAGAAGGATACCGCTAAAGAAATGATCTGAAGCCACATGATGTTTTAGCTCTGAACGCTAAGGGATGAATTATGAAGAAAGGACAGTATCAGAGCCTAAGTTAAAAATAAGGAGGTGAAGTTTAAAAAAGGAAAACAAAACCTTCGCTGATTTCCACTTGACGGGGTTCGATTATTCTCACAGTTAGAAAGTGGTGAGTTAACTTTTCTCGCTGGAATCACTAGAAATGGGTCCTCACTGGGGGCTCCAAAAAATGCTATTTACCGTGTAATGAAGTTCGTAAAATCCGAATTTTAAAATGGACAAAAATTAAACTTTCGATTATATTAAATTTGACTTAATTTACTTCGATTACACGGAAGGTCAGCGCGTCCACTTATCGAAGCAGACTTAGACACCGGATTCCTGAAAGGTGGTTTGCCAAAATCAGGAATTCCCTGTTGCCAACCTCTGACGGGGTCTTCTTAGTGAGTTCGTTTGAGGCACTGGTAGAGCAGCAAATCAGCAAGAGGGGTCAGCACTTGCTCTGTTTGATCGCTGCTGTGTGATGATGAGTTCTTGGCTCCAAATCCTGATTCTTAGCTCCAGAAGAAAACTTACTATATTTGGCTCTTCTCCGACTCCTGAATTTGTATGACTGGAAGGCAATCGCGCCGTAACTAGAAGGCAATCGCGCCTTTTAATCAGATATAGGCTTTCAAGCTTACGTAGCGGGGAAATCAGCGAATAGTCACGTTTTCACGCACACAGAGTTTATTGAGATAAGATATAAGACGGGATTACAAAAATCAAAGAATACTAAGGGCAATTGAAAAGAATGATGACACTATGAAGACAGATAAAGTTACTACAATAATTACTAGAGTTTACAAGCGCAACATATACAGCTAATATTCAGTTCACAGATAATGTCAAGTACTGCAGAATTTTACAAACCAAATTAACTGACTGTTAGGCTATGAAGAATACAGAGTCCTGCTTTGCTAGCTTAACAGGATCTTGGGCTACTTTGTTCTTGTAGCTAAGAGGCACCAATTTTCCGCTCTAACCTTTGAAAAATTTAAACTCAAATGACAATATTGAAATATTAAGCGAACTTTGACCCTTTGGAATAATTATTATTTTAGTAAAACATGACAAAATTATCACATTCAGATTGTCTTAAAAAAACCGCTGAATACTTTGGGCAAGGTTGGGCGTTGAAAAATCTGTCTGAAGGCAGGACCAGGATTATCAATGCAGTAATAAATTGAGCAACTCTGTAGGAACTAAATGAATATCTCTTATCAGCTGGGCAGTCGACCTCTTTGAGGTCAATAACTGGACGGTGCGGGAGCTTACATCAGAGATTACAAGAATCAAACTATCAAAAAATTAAGGATCGTCGTTCACGTACACAATGACCAGCGGGTTCGGAAACCGGACCCACAGATTTACTTATAAGCCGCTAATCTTCTCTTTATCGGAAATCCATCTGATCCCGTCAAATGGATAAGGCACTCGTTGGCTTGGATTAACAACCTGAATCAAATGGGTTAAAACCTGAATCAAATGGGTTAAAACCATTAATTACATTATAAACGGTTTTAACCCTCGTAAATATACAACCGTGTCAAAAATACCCTATCAAAGTAGTTGTGAATTTGTGGCTTCGTTTTTATTGTTTGACAGTTCCTGCTATTTTATCCTGCAGAAATTTTCCACGTATTAGCTGTTAACAGTCTACATTAAAGTTTCAGCAAGCAATTAAAAGCAGGTTAAAACCGAAACAAATTCGTTTATGCTGGTCTAAACCATTTGACCCTATTCTAAGTTAGCATAAAAATTTGACTCCATCGCCATCGAAATCTGCTCCTTTGATTTCCAAACGCGTCCTACCATGGCACCACGGAGCTATGAAAAGAGCTGATAAACTTCTATTTCTAGGTATCATTGGTCAGTGCAACTCGATAGTAGTAAATGTTGGACCATTTACTGAGAGTTTGATGCTGTAAATCGGTGTTAGAAACAGTTGGAAGTTAATTCCGAAAGGAAAGGTCTAATTTAATGTTGGCCTGTTCCGAAGGAATCGGGTTTGGAAAATTAAAATAAACGTTTTGTTAAAGCTAACCTGTTGATATAAAAACTGCAGATTGATTGCTCATTTTGGAATCAGCACTCAGAGGATTCCTTTTGCCCATTGCTTAATTTGCCTTAAAAGTACCTAAATTATAAGTTAGAGAAAAATTGTGATTGACAAGGGAATAGAAAAGCATAGACATCAGTTTTGTATATTCAATCCTAATCATCGACCAGTAGGATTAAGTGCTCCTGTGTAGTCGTAACAGTTTACAATTAACTAGTGTCGTTCATTACTAGTTTCATGATGTCACTGACTGCCGTTGTGGTTGCTGTCGTTGCTGTTATGTGCGTATTAAGTGAAACACATCGCACTGAATGCTTTATTTGTGCCCATTACACATGAAAAAATGAAATAGCTGCACTTTCTAGCTTTGTGTTCAATCACAATGTTACGGGATTTCAGCGAAAGCATCTATCTATTCATTTTGGTGCATTTACTTTCTCACTATCAATTTCGATAATTTGGCTGCTTCTCAATATTTGAAATAACATCATGATCAAGTTGTGCGTACTACAAAAATTCGTTTTTGAATTAACTTAAACTTTAATTTCTATTCATTGATTCAAACAAGGCTATCGTTTCCACAAGGTTTCAGCTGGAGTGATGACATTAACAGCAGTCGTTTTGATCCGTGGCTTGAAACCATTTCGGTTTTTCTCTGCATTATCGCCAAATACTTGCTTAATACTAGTAAACAGTTGTACTGTAGTCAAACTTGCAAACTGGATTTGCGCCTATGCTTATTTCTTACAAAATCAGACTCGAAACCTTATATCAGGTTGAAATTAGTATTTTACAGAAATATTATAAACATCTTCGCTTAAACGGCCTTTCACGTATGACTAACTAATGGACAGTGTGGGTCTGGAAAATGGTTGTAACTAGTAACATTAACAAGAATTGATGCAAAGTTTGATATGAATTTAGCGAGTCTCACCCAAATAGTATATTAAAAATTCTGCGTAACGCTGTGAGTGAATTAACATTTTAAATCTTAAGTCTTTACATCTTTAAAGTTGGTCCTGCTCTTGTAAAACCTTCATAATAACTTGATTATGCCGACCACGAAGAGAGTTGGTTTCAGATCAAGAGCTAAACCTACAGCTTTTTCGTGCAAGGCCCAAGGTTTTGTTTTCAATGACGAATCTTACTTTCATTTCAGCTGCATTAGGCAATCCAAAGTGATTTTACCCTGGGTTTCAATTTCAGTTTTAGTTCCAGTATCAATTTTGGAGAAATTTCAGTTTCGGCTTCAGATGCTGAACTACCCCATCAATTTCGGAGAAATTTCGGTTTCAGCTTCAGATGCCGAAACTATCCTATTGACTGACACCTTACGCTAGCTCAGAAATAAACCAGACTGATGTTTAGCTGTAAACAAGCGGAAAACCTCACTTTAGCTAGTACTAACTAGTTTTCGATACCAGGTTGGATGCTAGTTCACAAACCAATAAGATTATGCAATTTAAAGAAGTATACGCCAAAAAGTTTCCGTATAGCTTGCCTATTGGGGCTTCCACAGAAATGTGCTAAACAGTAAGAAGTTCGTACGCAAATTAATGCTGAATTGCCAATAATGATTTGACTTCATGTTACAAGGTCGCTTATGTGACAATTGAAAACTTTGGCTTCCAGCTTTTAGCATTGGCTTCCTAATCGAATTATTTCCCTGATGCCAGATAATTGCAAGTTGAGTCAGATTTAAAATCTAAACTTAAGGTCAAATACTGCTCTGGAGCCTTTGGCATTGAAACCTCCGCGACGCTTCAAACTTGTATCAACCTATTATTCCCACCTTCAGTTTGGGCAATAAGTCACTACATTTGCAGAATTGACTTGTCTCAACGCCTTGCTTTTGCTCAATGCAAGAATAAATGTTTCGTGATTTTAAGGTGTTACGTAAGGATTACAAACAAGAGGAAGTGATAGAATTGAGAGAAACCATTGCTACTGCAAAACCTTGGACCGCACAAAGTCTCTTTAAGTTCTGCTGAAGGCAATTTATGCATGATTGTAATGAATTTTGATGATTACATCCCGTCGAAAATCTGCAACCAGCACTGCGAGGTTTGTTAGGATTAAAATGGCTTTTATTTTAGAAATCACACTAAAATAACTAAAATAACTAAAATAAATCTTTTCACACTAAAATAACTAAAATAACTAAAATAAATCTTTTTAGCATTAACCTTTCAGTCTCGCAGGATCTGAGTGACAATTTAGCCTCACATTACTGTTCGAAATATTGCAGTATTTCCAAATGTTATGCCAAATTATTAATACTGCAGATCTCAGACCCATCAATTTTACTAATTGCTGATGAATTACTAGATTGGAATTGTTTGACTCCCAATTTTCTGTCTGCATTAAGTATTACTGAACGAATACTTGGCATTGCCAATAATTCCGAGTTCATTTAACGGTTAATCGAGACTAAAACTTCTGACTGCAATTGCGCAACTGCTGGCGGTAGGATTTGTAATTTAGACTTTTACAATTTATTATTATTTGTTTGAAGCCACAAATTCACAGTTAATATAATTTGAATTAATATTGGGCATAATTTTATTTCTGCAGCGCCTAACTGGAAATAAGGCCAACGGCTCTAGCCACTGGCTGTGGGGACAAGGTAATCTGTTAACATTTTTAGCCAATAATGCAAACACAAAACAAAGCGGTTCCACTCAACTCCCAAATCTTTATAGAAAAATAAAAGGAAAAATTTGGGCATAAAGCCCCTGGTACTAAGAATTAAGGCCAATTCGGCCGTAGCTTTGTCTTTAAAATAAGGCCCGAAGGCCGAAATAAAATAGAAAATTAGGCCAAAAGGGCCTCCTGAAATTCCTAGAAAATGCGTGCCTAATGTGCGAATTTGGCCGAGCATAATGCGCTCATATGGCCCTCAATGTGCTGTGTTTGCTGTGTTGCTCAAGCATCCCCTCTGACCTGTGCGGTGGTCAGAGGAGGTCCCTAACTCGCGTCCTAACATGGGAAAAGTGTACTTTTATTCCCGGCCAAAACGCTGGCACAACGGGAAGTACACTCACGTTGGGGGGAGAAAACGCGGCCTCTCTCGGCCGAGACTCAAGCAAACACTGAAGACATTCAAAATTTTGAAAATTGCAGACGTGGTGATTAATTGGTCCAGGTGGAAGGGAAGCAAAACCTTCGGAAAGTTTGTGAGATAATAAATTCTATATACATTTTAAACGGCATGCGAAAATCAAACAGAGGAAGCCAATATAATTTTATCCCAAATTTCTATATACATTTCTAATCGGCATGCGAAAATCAAATAGAGGGTGCCAATATAATTTTACCCCAAATTTCCTTCAAGTGGTTGATAGGTTCACTAACATTTTACCGATGATTAACCAATAATTTTCACTTTTATCAAAGCCAAACAGAATTATTTTACGTCAAGTTATTTTTCTAAAAATTCAAATAATTCCCCCGTTTTCATCGTTTGTGGATCACTGCTCCTTTAAAAACACAAAAATTAAGCCAACTGTTGCAATAAATATTGGGAAGGCTTTCTTTGAATGCTTTTAGGGAAGCAGAGCGAAAGAGAAATTGTAGCAGTCGTTGCCATTAGTAAGTTTAAGTGACTCCTCGGCACGCCTTTGAGGAGAAAACAGAGCGAGAGAAAAATTGTAGCAATTGTTGCCATTAATAAGTTTAAGTAACTCCTCGGCACGCCTTTGAGGAGACAGAAAGGCCAGTGCATAGCGAAGAAGTGTCACATCTCAGAGAAAAGGACTTGACAGCAATTTCCACACAACATCACTGGTACACTCAACCAACGAATAAAAACCTACAGCCCCAAACTTTAGTAAAACTATAAGCTTCTAAAATCCATTCCATTACATATATTATAAAGAAGAAACAGCATTTGACTCAAAGCGATTTGGACGTCTGCAAAATTCATACCAGCTGTAAATTGTGTGTGCCTAATTAGTAAATACGTTTTATCCCGCTAAAAAGAGCACACAAAAATGTTTGGGCGGTGCTAGCATTTAGCTGAAACCGCCCAAAATTGAAAATTTGAAATTCGCATTATAACCGAACTGGAGCTGTGCAAAATTTAATTCTTACACAAATCAGCTGTGCATAATTCGTGCATAATTCCTGAATACTTCAGATCTTGCCGTGCTACATGGGCGGTGCAAACTGAATGATGGTTATTATACTGGTATAGTACACATAGTATTTCGGTCCTTAGGCGCGAAAATGTTTTGAAAAATAGGCGTTTACACAGGTGGCAGGAAAAAATTCCTGGGGGGCAACACAATTTCGGGGGAGGGGGAATTCCCCCCCCCCCGGCTACGCTCCTTCATATTGTGTACATACATTACATATTCTTAATCTTAATTGCCACATTAGTTTCGTGGAATTTAGATTTTGGATATATATTTATATATATATATATGTATATATATATATATGCAGATTACACGTATACGTATATACGCCGACGTAGAATTGAAAGCAGCATGGAAAATGGAAAATCTAGCAATTTAAACATCACTATTCAGGTTGTCAATTTTAGTTGTTTTGTATATATATAATAGCTTTGCAATCCTATCATCATTCTTAATAATTCATAATCCATACTGTCACCGTATGTTTCTACAAGGTGTGGCGCCCCCCGCAAATTTTTGCAAATCCCCCGGATTTTTTGGGTGCCCAATTTTTCGCCAAAAACAGGCAAATTTGCAAACATTTTCAGTCTTCGCTGGAGATGTTTTCGTAAACATGGCTGTTTTTAGCTGAAATCCTGGTTTTTTGATTTTCTGTCCTAGGTTCGAACCCCCGTTGTCACTAGGCTTTCACAAATCCCCTTGATCAAGGGACTAAGCACATATAAGTGTGAAAAAATCCGGCGAAGCCGGAAAAAGTTTTCAAAATTTACCCTCAAAACCCTATTTTTCCGGGCATTTTAGAGTTCTGGGGGGAAGGCCCGAATCCTGGGGGGGCGACCCAAGTCTGGGGAGGGGGGCACCCCCCCCTGTAGAAAAAAAGCCAGAATGTTTGGGGGGCCACCGCCCCCCCCCCACCGGGGGAGTGGCCAAAACTTGGGCATTTCTTTGTTTACAGTCAATCGGGAAAAAACGCCATTTCTTCAAACTTCTGGACGTGTAGAACTCATTTTTTGGAATTATGGGAAAATTCTTGTAGTTTGAAGAATGGCAACCCCTACGGATTATTTTCATGTATTAATGACTTCTCTGCACTGTACCAATAGAGAGTACTTTATGATTTATTTCCTGGGAAAAAAGCCAAAATCGGGAAAAAAGCCAGTCATCAGGAAAAAAAAGCCACTTTGGTGGAAGCATATCCTGAATTCGTAGACCAATTCTGAGTGTTCCAACGTGTTCAGCGTCGCTTATTTACTCAAGATTTGTTGTTTACCGAGGCAAATTGCCTTCGTAAAGCATTAAAAATTATTATAATTTATTTATATATATTATATATTTATTTCTTTATATATTATATTTCCGTTTATTTAATACTGCTTAACAATAGAAGGTTTAGTCAACGCAAAACTTTCTATTTTAGTTTCTAAATAGGTATATTGAAATCCCTGCCTTTTATTTATTACGAAGAGTTTACTGATTAACTTCCATGTCGACTGTCTCTAGAACAAAAAGGTGCAAATTTAAAAAATTGATCGTGGTCGCGGAGTGCATAAACGTGAAAATTGTAATGAAAGGAGTTTCATAAAGGCTAAAAAAGCGAATTTGAGAAATTAATGATGGATAAGGAATTGTGTGAAAAATGAATTCTTCAGTTACAAAAGAGATGAAGGTTCCTAGTTAGGTAATGATTGATTTGATTGGAATTAATGTTCAAGTTATTGGATGCATTATGTTATGTCTTGTTCTAAACTGCCAGAGTTGCCAAGCACAAATTACTATTCATTCAGTTAGGGCCTAAGATTTCCGATTTAAGTATTAAATAGGTAAGTAGCGAAGGAAATCGAACACGCATTGGACAAAAATCAATTGAGAAATCAGTTCTAATAATTAACGGAAGTTTAAACTACCTTAATTGCACTAATCCCTTTAATAACACTAAATTACAAATCCCAGTTGAAAGGGTAGTTACTCTTAGTAAGTCCGAGATAGGACTCTCAATTCCCTTTCTTCCCGGTCGGAGATGCCTAATGACCAGTGGCGTAGATAGGTCTTTTCTTCGGGGTGGGCGGATCTTTGGCAAGTCGGGGGGGGGGGGGTGCGAGCGGGGGCCGAACCTCCCCCCCCCCGAAATTCAGCAATTTTTCACCGTGACCTCTACAGTCATAAATTTCAACACTTTTCAAAATAAAATTCATTTTTCCAGATTTTCACCAAAAGCGACTACACAATCTTTAATTCTTAATTATGTAGTAAACTTGAGAAATTTTCTGATTTTCACTAGAAACGGCTTAATTATTAAAGCTGACTTTTTTCAGGTTTTGACCAAAAATACCTACTGCTAGAGAAACTAACACTTTAATATCAAAGTTGATAATTTTCAACTTATTTTGAACTGAATTGCTTTTGAATCCCCAGAAGTTGAGAATTTTTTATATTTTAGACATGAAAGCAATTTTTTTCTAAGCACGTTCTTGCTGTTTTATTTCAGATCAGCAAATAATATGAGCTAGCAATGCACGCGTGGAATGGCTGTGGCGAACCCAAATGTCGCGAAGGAATAACACCCGTGGGGGGTGTCTTGGGGCGCCCAAAAGTTGCAGAATTTTTCAATTCTAGAGTCTCAGGAATTAATTTAGAGCACTTTCTTTGTTAAGCTATGAGCTATAGGTTTAGTCATTTTCGGAATAAATTACAGGTTAATTTTTTTCAATTGCCACATCTGCAAGACAAAAGACAGGAAATTTTATTTCAGGGAAATGAAATAATCAATATACATAATGCATAATACTTGTCATAGCTAGCAATTCGTAATACGTATGAGTAAGAATGCAGACAAGCGGGACTGTAGGGGCTCCGCCCTGTATAAAGATTTTAGAAATATTACGTTTTAGCCCCATATTTCCGGTAACTTTCACACGACATTTTCTTCTAGTTTGGCTTCCAGCTAGCGATTTTTTGAAAAATTAAAGGTCAAAACCTATTTTTCAGACTACTTTTCCCGACAAAACTGGCGCAATATGCTAAGCTCGCGCTGCGCGCGAGCTCAAAAATT
Source organism: Trissonchulus latispiculum (assembly GCA_030248195.1). Taxonomy (NCBI): domain Eukaryota; kingdom Metazoa; phylum Nematoda; class Enoplea; order Enoplida; family Ironidae; genus Trissonchulus; species Trissonchulus latispiculum. The sequence continues at coordinate 14,453 of JASAND010028796.1, forward strand.
TTTGCTCTAGCAAAATTTCCAGGGGGGCAAAGGTGCTTCGGGGGGGGCGCCCGCCCGGGCGCCCCCCCCCTTATCTACGCCTATGCTAATGACCAATTGTAGGAATGTTCCCCAACTGTTATTAGAGAAATAAAAAGTCTTTGATGTTCTCAAAGTTTGGAATTTAAGTGAAAATAAAGAGTGTTAATACTGAAAGTCATCGAATAATTGCAAATTGTTAGAAGATGGTTCAATATTAGGTACTGAATAGCTAGGTACGTAGTTAGATAAGGTTAATAAATGTTAATTAGTGATATTTACTTAATATTTGGTAAAATTTTGTAATTTTGGTCCGAAACATGACTTGGGCTCGTATGAAAGAGAATTTGATCCTGATTCCAAAAATGCAAACCCGACTTTTTAACTATCAAAAATAAGAAAGTTACGAGCAAAAATGTTTTTATAAGATTACTTTTTGTTTCGTAATCTTATCACTCCAAAAAGGAGTGTTCTAAAAAGGTTCTTTTATTTGGTTTGACTTAAGTTAAACCTTTCCTTTTTTATTGTCTAGGAGGTTGTCTACCTCCTAGACTACAAATCAGTCAGGTGTTGTTTTCTTTTCCTTTCTATTCTGCTAGGCCTCTTTCTTCCAGGGCCTAGCAGTTGTACTCGCTTGAACTTTTGGCCGAGGACAAGGCCAACAAAGAAAGAGAAGGAAAATAGTAGTATCAGCCCAAGTCATACCGATTAGAGGGGGCTAATCTCCCTAATTAATAATATGAAAATTAATATGAATAGCTAGATATAGGTAGATAAGTACGTAGTTTATGGTGATACAAATTTTAACTCACGGAAAATTGTATATCTATCGTAGTAATTCGACAAAGTTACAAAAATTCACGAAGTTTAACCTTTGGTTAACTTTATGTGTTAAAGAAAGTTTCGCAAAGTTTCGCCGAGTTTCAGCACCCAAAATTTTTCAAAAATGGGTCAGTTGGGGGGTAATATTTTCAAAATCTCATTAATTTCGACCCCCGATGGCCAGCTGGTTCAGCCCGCCGCTGCGCCCCAAATGCAAAGTGTGGCAAGCTTCTAGAAGCTTTGCCTTAAAAACAAAAGAAAAGTCCGCTCCAACCCGATTTAATGACCTGTCACCGAGCTGTCAGAGAGCTGTCAGCTCGGTCCAAAACTTTTCCGAATCGTCAGTGTTCGTCTGAGCAGCAACCCTAGGAGGTTGCTTTTCCCCTCCCATTACGATGCGCCTCCGCTGTGTGCCAGAGTTTTGACACGGAGATTTAAGCGCATCTTTCTCCGGTTAGGAAAAAGATTAGGGACTTTTCTAGCCTTCGAGCTAGAAAAGAAATTGAGTGAAGTCAACCACGAACACTTACAAGTGAGGGCCAGATGGGTTTTGTATGCCCGGCCAGGAATAGACGCGAGGATAAAAGCCTAGGAAAGCAAAGCCACTTTTTGGCCACGATTTTTTTATTGCGTTGGGCCTTCGGGCCAATTTTTGTAGATGTATTTTTAGGCCTTCTGGCCGATTTTTTACATCGTATGGGCCTTCGGGCCAAGTTCTTATGCACTATTTTTTGAGCCTACGGGCGGAAATTTTCATATTTTTATCAGGAGGCCTTCTGGCCTGTTTTTTAGTTCTCTAGCATGAGTCGGCCAAAACCAATCTTAGTTATTCCTACCTTTTATTTTATGATTTCTTGTTGTGGGGCAGCTCATGTAAACCCCTCCTGTCCGATGGAGGTCTTATGGATGCGTTATTGAGTTGTATAATCGATCAGTGGAAAACCAAAACGGGAATTGGATGCTTTTCAGAATTTTTCACTTCCACGATTTATTCTAGAGCACTTTCAGAAGCTGCCAATCATCAATCTTGATCAATCAATTATCAATGAATCAAATAAATTTTGCAAATGCTCGTATTGAAGCCGGTATATATAGCCATAAAATAAACTGAAGGCGTTGAGTACAAATTACTTACAAACAGGAAAGGAAACAAAATAGAAGACACGAGACAGAAGAAGTCACAGAACTACGTACGTAATAAAGCAGCACAGAAGTATATATAAGTGCGCCGCAGGCGAAATTTTTTAAAAATTTGTGAAATTTATTAAAGTTATGCTTAATTTTCACTCAAAATATGCATTATAAACAGCTGAAAAAATTTTCTAAGGGGGGGCCGGAGCCCGGAATGTCAAAGGAGGTGTCCCAAATCGCAAAGGAGGGCCCCCGGGCCCCTCCGCTGGATCCGCCACTGCCCCCAACCCTCCCCCAAAAAAGTTTTCTATTTTTATGCCAAAAATCGCATTTTTAGCCATTGCTAAATGCTAATGCCAAAAACCTTCAACCATGAAGTAATTTTGACATTAGAGATTAGACAGGGATTTTGAACTAGAAAACTAGATTGCTAACATGTTTCTACGTCTAAAAAAATAAGGTAAATATTGAGTCAGAAAGTCCATAAAACCGTTAATAACGTGTATTTCTCGCAATAATAAACACTTTAAGCCAAAAATTTGGACTTTCTTGAAAAATGTTTCAGAATTTACCCTATAAATACCTAATTGTTTGCCAATTTTTGCCCCTCCCAGTTGGAGGGCCCTCCAAAAATTTCTGGAGGGTTGGGATTTTGGAAAAATGGCCGGGGGGGGGTGGTTGACCGCCGAAATGTGATGGGGGGGGGGGGGCGGGGATGGCCTAAAATTGGGTATTTTTAGGGTAAATTTTGAAAAAATTTTCAAAAATGTCCAAATTTTGGTAAATGTTTATTATTATGAGAAATAAGTTTTAAGTGTTGGGGTGGAAATTTGTTTGGGTGGGAAAAGGTGGGAATAAGTTTTGGGGTTAAAACAGAAGAAAATATTGGGAGTTTTAGGAGATTTTTGGCATAAAAAATGAAATTTTTTTGGGGGAGGGTTGGGGGGGGGTCCTGGGGGAGGGTTGGGGGGGGGTCGCCAGAGGGCCCCCCCCCAGAAAATGTTGGGGGGGAGCCTCCCCCACCCCAAATCTCCGTTACACCTATGATGGGGAGTACCCCCCCCCGCCCCCGCCCTCTGGTGAAACTATGTTTATGGCAACTTTTCGGCCAAAAATTGGGGGGGTATCAAAATCTGGAAATGTGGAGAGCGTAGGTGTGGCTGGCAATGAAAGTGGGAGTGGGGGGTTTGAAAAAAAGCAGGGAGGGGTTGTGGCAAAAAAGGGGGACGGGGGGTCGAAAAAAGTCTATTTGGGGGGAGGGGTAAGAAAAATTTTCGAGGGGGGGTCGGCGAAAAATGGGTTTTTCGTAAAAAAACTGAAAAATTTTGTCAATTTTCAACTATTTTCAGCAATTTTTAAGGTAATTAAGCGAATTTAACCAAGTTTTCGCTTTTTTGGCTACAAATTTTCAAAAATTTAGATGGGGGTTGAAAATCTTTGGGGGGGGGTCGGCCGAAATTCGATTTGGGGGGAGGGTGGGTAGCCAAAATTTTTAGGGGGGAGGGTTGGCGGGCAACCCCTCCATTTTGGGGGAATGGTCCCCCCCACCTCCCCCCCAACACAGCTATATATGGTGGGCAAGGTTTTTTATTTAGGCCATAGCTAAGGCCATGGCCTAAATTTTAGAGTCGATGGCCTAAAGAATTATGGCCGTTGAGGCCATCTGGCCTAAATTTTTCGACAAAAACTCAGTCAAGTTTTATTGATCTTTAAGTGAAAATAAGTTTTATTGATCTTTAAATGAAAATAGTAATATTTCAAATATAGAAATAGTTTTTTACTTTCTTAAAATTTTCGACAGCCCCAGCTATGAGCTAGGTAGTTTCTCTAAAATTTGTATTTATATTATTGTACTAATAACCATTCAAGTTTTGATTTCGACACAATAATGCGTATTGCGAATTATATATATATATACCTGCGCAAACCTAAAAATTAGCAAAATTAGATGGCCTAAGTTTTTTGGGAGATTGCCATAGGTGTGGCTGGGCGAAAAATCTGGGGGGGGTTCCGACGGAGGATGGGGGGACCCCCCCTAAATTTTCGATTTTATGCCATTTTTGGCCACTTTTTGGCCAAAAATCTGGGGGGGGGTAGCAAAAATCTGAAAATCTGGGGGGGAGTCGCCAAAATTTGTCATTCTGGTGGGGGGGGGGGCCCCCCACCCCCCCCCCCCTAACACACCTATGCAGATGGCCTAAAAAATTTTTGTCGTTGAGGCCATTTGGCCTAAAGGTCGGCAACGAAATAAAAAAAACCCTGATGGTGGGGAGGGTCGCCAAAATTAGAAATAGTAATATGTGCGGGCCCCCACACATCTATTTCTATGCCTATGACTGCTTTGCATGCTGCATCTGCTTGTTGGTTCCCAAGGTTGAACTCAATTCGAGCTCGCAGCTAGCTAACTATAACGAACATACACTGTGTCTGAAAATGTTGTAAAATTGCCAGTATATATTATAAAGAAGAAACAGCATTTGACTCAAAGCGATTTGGACGTCTGCAAAATTCATACCAGCTGTAAATTGTGTGTGCCTAATTAGTAAATACGTTTTATCCCGCTAAAAAGAGCACACAAAAATGTTTGGGCGGTGCTAGCATTTAGCTGAAACCGCCCAAAATTGAAAATTTGAAGTTCGCATTATAACCGAACTGGAGCTGTGCAAAATTTAATTCTTACACAAATCAGCTGTGCATAATTCGTGCATAATTCCTGAATACTTCAGATCTTGCCGTGCTACATGGGCGGTGCAAACTGATGATGGTTATTATACTGGTATAGTACACATAGTATTTCGGGCCTTAGGCGCGAAAATGTTTTGAAAAATAGGCGTTTACACAGGTGGCAGGAAAAAATTCCTGGGGGGCAACACAATTTCGGGGGGGGGGGGAATTCCCCCCCGGCTACGCGCCTGCATATTGTGTACATACATATTCTTAATTGCCGCATTAGTTTCGTGGATTTTAGATTTTTAGATTTTGGATATATATATATATATATATATATATACATACATACATATATAATATATATATATATATATATTATATATATATATGCAGATTACACGTATACGTATATACGCCGACGTAGAATTGAAAGCAGCATGGAAAATGGAAAATCTAGCAATTTAAACATCACTATTCAGGTTGTCAATTTTAGTTGTTTTGTATATATATAATAGCTTTGCAATCCTATCATCATTCTTAATAATTCATAATCCATACTGTCACCGTATGTTTCTACAAGGTGTGGCGCCCCCCGCAAATTTTTGCAAATCCCCCGGATTTTTTGGGTGCCCAATTTTTCGCCAAAAACAGGCAAATTTGCAAACATTTTCAGTCTTCGCTGGAGATGTTTTCGTAAACATGGCTGTTTTTAGCTGAAATCCTGGTTTTTTGATTTTCTGTCCTAGGTTCGAACCCCCGTTGTCACTAGGCTTTCACAAATCCCCTTGATCAAGGGACTAAGCACATATAAGTGTGAAAAAATCCGGCGAAGCCGGAAAAAGTTTTCAAAATTTACCCTCAAAACCCTATTTTTCCGGGCATTTTAGAGTTCTGGGGGGAAGGCCCGAATCCTGGGGGGGCGACCCAAGTCTGGGGAGGGGGGCACCCCCCCCCTGTAGAAAAAAGCCAGAATGTTTGGGGGCCACCGCCCCCCCCACCGGGGGAGTGGCCAAAACTTGGGCATTTTTTTGTTTACAGTCAATCGGGAAAAAACACCATTTCTTCAAACTTCTGGACGTGTAGAACTCATTTTTTGGAATTATGGGAAAATTCTTGTAGTTTGCAGAATGGCAACCCCTACGGATTATTTTCATGTATTAATGACTTCTCTGCACTGTACCAATAGAGAGTACTTTATAATTTATTTCCTGGGAAAAAAGCCAAAATCGGGAAAAAAGCCAGTCATCAGGAAAAAAAGCCACTTTGGTCGAAGCATATCCTGAAGACGTAGACCAATTCTGAGTGTTCCAACGTGTTCAGCGTCGCTTATTTACTCAAGATTTGTTGTTTACCGAGGCAAATTGCCTTCGTAAAGCATTTAATAGAACTTTTTACAATTTGCAATTGCAGCATAAACTGGCTAGGTTTCATCAAATATAACGTAAACATACAAATTTTTTAAAAACTTGCTAAAGCGAAGGCTAACCACAAAATAGTGTTTTCCAATGAATTCGTAATGCTCTTTTTGGCCAAACGTACCAGTTTCAGGATGAAGTGTGGAGTGTAGCGGTCAAAACGACTGACGTGACATATTAGTCCAAAAGTTGCTCATTTCAGGGACTGTCCACCTAAAAACGGTATTGCTTTGTAAAACTTGAATTGCTGATTATTTTCATAATAGTTATCATTCCAGAAATCCAGAAAAACTGCTCACTATGGGTCTCGAAAGCGACTGGCTTTTTTTGCCCGATTGGTCAAAATCATCGGGAAAAAAAGCCACACCTGCCCAGAGACAACGTCACATTCTGAACTGTTTGCAATTGTATGAGGATAAAGCCAGACATGTTCTCTCTTGATTGCAATAGAAATTATTCAGATAGCGCTATTGACGCTAAAGTTATGAATTTTTGAAACATTACCGTTTTCCCGCCTTTTCAGGAAAAAAAATTTCCAAAAAATGTCGACCCCGCCGTTGACTATAGAGGAGAGCTAGAAACTAAAAATCGGCGTGTGGGCTTATATTGAGGTCGCCATTCTACTCGCCAAATATTACTGCAATAGCTTCACCCGTTAGGCCACAGCAGTCGTGGCTTTTTTTCCCGAAATTTTTGACGTGGCTTTTTTCCCGATTGACTATAAATTTTGAAAATTTTTTCAGAAAAGTCCAAATTTTTGGCTTAACGTGTTTATTATCGCGTGAAATACACGTTTATATTTTACGGACTTCTAGACTCAATATTGGCCTTATTCTGGACTTAGAAACATGTTGGCAATGAAGTTTTCGAGCTTAAAACCCCTGTCTAATGTTGAAAATACTTAATGATTTCATGTTTTTCGCCATTATTATTATTATTATTATTAGCAATGGCTGAAAATGCGATTTTTGGCATAAAAATTGAAAAATTTTTGGCATAAAAATTGAAAAATTGTTGGGGGAGGTTTGAGAGGGGGGGGGGGTCTAAAAAGACCCCCCCCCCCATGGGGGGGGGGGGGGGCAAGGACCTCCACCCCAAATCCCCGTTACACCTATGGTCTATCCTTAACTGGTCGGTGAATGGTTACCACTGCGGTGTGGAAAACAGGAGTCTGTGTTCTGGTATAATGCCTGATGAATGGCTGGCCCCCTTCCAATGACAGATGTAGTTAATATTAGCGTTGTCGCTCCCGGCTTCGGGCTGTGAATCCGGAGGTAAGCACCGGCAGGCCTGGCGGTACCCTATAACCTTCTGTAGGTTGTAAGTTCTCTCCAAGGGTCACTTTACCTTGACATACCTATGTACAAATTGGCAACAACCCCCTCCCTGCAAATTTATGGACTTATAAGTTCAGTTGTAGCGGCGATGTTTTGCGTTTTTACCTTCAGAATGCAACTTTTTATTTCAAGATTTAGGTACGTTTGCGGCTTGGGCTCGCTCCCCACTAAAATAGGCAACAATCGAGTAAAAGTCCTCCGGCGCAGCCGGAAAATTTTTGATTTTTTTGTTAACCTTGCAATATATATGCGTACTATTTTTGGCTCTTGTCTTGCAAAAACTCCCCCGACAATTTCTTGAGGGCCCCCTCGGAAAAAATTCTAAAAAGATACCCTGAGTGCTGGTCTATAGACGCCCAGTCCCCCTCTGGGACCCGGATGGATAGGGTTATATACTCCACAGGACTCACGGTCATGCTTGGTCTATTTTGAATCTAGATTCTCTGAAGAACCGTGCTCTTTCTATAGATTGATGCACCAGCAATTAGTGTGATCTGCTGAAATATCGATGCATTGGTATCGTGTATTACTTTCGCGAAGACCTCGAGTGTTCCAGTAGTGCACATTTACAATGTGGTATCAAGATAAAGCAATTTAGCGTCTTACGGAGTTATAAAAGTTAAATTTCGGGATCGTGTTTTGTGGACAGCGATGCCGGCTTACAGATTCCTGAAAAAGATACCGATATATCCAATTGATACTTGTATTATAAATAGCATGTTGCCGTGACTGTCTTGGGTATGCTCTGTGATTTCAGTCCTTTATTGTGGAAAACAGACGACTCCAAGCAAGAAACAATCATCTGGAGAAAGTGCAGTGTGAGCGAGAATCTGAAATAAAGAAATTGCAGCGCCATCTCAAAGAATGGAAAGATTTTGGTGAATACACTACATCGGTTCTTCAAACGGTTGGTCTTATGCTTGACTGTTGGAGAAAATTAAAAACAGGCTAAATAACGCGACATATATACTATATCAAGTTAGTGATGTGCGCTGAAGCTCCGCTCCGGCGGATCCCCGAAAATCAGTGATCCGGGCACGACTTTGGCTTAGTCATTCTTTCGTCATTTTTATTTTGGCGTCGTCAAAGCTATTGGTCATTTCTGCAAACGACGCTATTTTTGACCAAAAAACCTAGATGCATTACGAATAATAATGTGAATGAGTTTGCACAGGTGCATGTCTTTTGTTTATGAATTTACTTATTTTCTTATATTTACATACAAACACTTTTTAGCAAGTAAGTGCCTACATTGATAAGCTCCAAGAGTTAGAGGCCCGTCAGCATGATTTGATGGTGGAAAATGCACAGTTGTTGTTGATGGTTTCTAGAGATTCCGAGTTATTGAACTCGTCTGTTGGTTAGTTTGAGATATTACTTACGTAAATGACCTAGATTCTTAAACGTCTGAATTCTGAAAAACTGTCTTGTCGTTTATGATTGTAGCTGTTTAACACGTTTCCTGCGCAAGGATTCTTGTTTAACTTGTTTAACGCAAGGATTAACTTTATTCTTGTTTGCTGCAAACTGACCGAACAAAACGAACGTTTTATTTCTTTGAATTCTACAAAACAACCCCTTTTAATTTAAAAGAATTAAATAGCTTTAAATATAAGACATATGATTGAATTTGGCAAAAACGAATGGCATCATCGCAGAAGTTTTAATAAAATCCTTATAGTTAGGGGCATTTTCTGAGCCTTGTTTTAAACGTCAACCGTTCTTGCGGAGAGATCTCGGGATAGCTCATTAAAGTCTGACCAAAAAATGTAGAAAGCAAAATTGTTTTCTTTATATCTCAAAAACGCTTCAAGATAGCTACCACAAAGTATATATTTTCTGAACCGGACTGATGAGATCTTTCTTTTCGTGAAAATTTTTTTGATATTTCCCGTGCGATTTCAAAGGGCGCCGCTTTTATATGTACAGAAGGTTTGGTACATGGTACTGCCGCGATTTTTTCACGAAAATTTTCCCCTTGTATGAAAGTGCTATACACCAAATTTCAACTGTTTTGGCTGAAAATTGCGTGAGTTATTCAATTTTTTAGATTTTCAAAATCCTTTGATCTTTGCCGCTTTTTCGACTTTGTCTGGTTATTACTCGCGACTCGCTCAACGGAAAAAATTTTCGATTAGATTTTCAGGACCGCCTAGGCGTCCGCTTTCACCCGATATATGTGAGATTTCAAAATTTGAAAGTCAATTTTTTCGAAAAATACCACTTTTTGACCCAAAATTTCGACATAGCGAGTCTAGCAAAAGTGAGTAAAAATTGCATAATCATAAAGTTCAATCTAAGCTGAATCCAACGATATAAAGTTTTTGTGGCTACGACTTACATTGCTTCCGCAATGAATTTTTAAACAATTTCCCTTTTTCAGCTGGTTTTTGCTAGTTTACACTGGTTCAGGCAAATCAAGGCGGCAACATCAAAGGGAGCCTAGGCGGTCCTGAAAATCTAATCGAAAATTTTTTCCGTTGAGAGAGTCGCGAGTAAATAACCAGTCAAAGTCGATAAAGCGGCAAAGATCAAAGGATTTTGAAAATCTAAAAAATTGAATAACTCACGCAATTTTCAGACTTTAGTTAAGCGCTTTCTAAATCATCAGGACCGTAACGGAATTCGAAAAGATGAGGAAGGTGTGTCTTTCGCATATAAACAGGCAATTCTAAAAGGGGAGAGCATCCCATCCAGACAATAGTGCTCCAATGTGAACTTTTATCATACTTGGTGATGGACTGCTTTTTCAGCGTTCCCGTAGGGGCTAGGGGCCTTGCCACAGCTCACCGCTGGCAGGCAAATGCTTACGTCTATGCATACATACATTACATGTTTTAGCTTCGTCACATGATGCATATCAGTATGGATCATTGCAAAGAAAAGAACAGCCAAAGACCAACGATTTCCTTTCGCATCGTTCCAAATCTAATGGTTCCTTTAAATATCGTCGTCAGTCTAGACCGTTGTCAGATCTTGATCGATTTACAACGGTTTGTCTGAAACATTGCTGCTTAAGGTGGTGATTCCTTTTGGAGACATCAACTTTGAACTACTATTATTCATTCATTATTTGGAGTTAAGAAGTCATCTTTATATCAAAATGTAGCTTAACATTTTCTCTTTTTAATAAGTACAATGAATCTAAGTTTGGCTTTCCAAAATGTTTTTCCTGTATTTTAGAAGAAGTATAATTTTTCAGATTTTTTGCAGGCTGAAGTAAATTTTTTCGCAGGACATCGGTTAGAGCATTCGATACCACTATCAAATAGCTGGGGACCCTTTTTTAGTTATTGTGATATCGCTCTTCGTTATGGAGAAATAAACTAAAATGTCTGCGCAACCTGGATTTTGCCTACTTTTCACTACTTTGGCAAACCATTACTTCAGTTAGAAAGCAGCTATCGGGGCACCTAAAAAAGGGTCCCGGGGTATTTTTGTGTAGAACACATCTGCAAAGTGGCAACTCTCTAGCTTGCATACTAAATTCTGCACAATCGCTGGAAAAAATTAGGTCGTGTTTTTGCAAAAACTACATTTTTTGTGATAGCAGCCTAAGGGATAGCAATTGTACGATGGTCATGCCTCCGATAATTGGCCTCTGTGAGACCTTTAAATCGACACCCTTAGTTAAATTTTACGGCTTTCGTTGCTCAAGAGGTAGTGGATTATTTGATTTCTGCAGAAAGGACAAGTTTTTGACGCCAAAATAAAAAAATTGGCTATATCTCACGATAGGGAAAAGCTAGAAAGTTGCTTCCAAAAGCAAAATTGTAGAGTTTAACGAGTTCTTTCGAATGGATATAGTCATAGCCATGCAGCTGCTGCCAAACTTTCAGAAATTGGCAAAAACCGCCCTGAACGCAAATGTTGAATTTTTGAAGCGCGGTTGCGCAGAGGGTGTTAGAACGCTAAAACAATTTATTTTGGAAAGTTTCGTTGAATTTCATCCTGGTTTACGCCGTCAATCAACAATATGTGCCCAAAAGGAATCACCACCTTAAATTAATAATTGCAGATTTGCAGACTGCCACTGTAGATTGCGGCATTTAATTTTCTTTCTGTAATTTCTGTTAGATCAAGGGTTAATATTAATAATATAATTTCACATTTTTGGCCCTGCGAAGGTAATTCTGTAAATCCATTTTGTTATTTTGTCGGGTGCAGGGTTTCTTTTACAGAAGTTTTTCTGGCTTTGTTCTTTGCTAAAAATACTGGATGGTAGCGGCAATATTTTTCCGCAAATAAACAGCTATATTTTTGCTGGTGAGCTATAAAATGAACAAGGTTTAAACTAGGGTCTAATAATACCTACAATATCCTCGAATCCCTTTCTCGGGGCTCAGAAAATGCCACATTTGCGGGCTAATTTTCAGCCAAACTCGTTTTTCGGGACTGGATATCTCCGGAGGTGGACGTAATCAGGGTTAGCCTGGCTCTCCTGATAACCCCTGAAAAGGTGGAGAAGAATTATTGCTTTAGGTGCGCGTTTTTAATGTATGTTTGTGTTTCAGACAGAAAGAAATAGTTGTCGAGAAAGGCCACGAGTTTTGCCGATGCCGCCACAGCTGTCTGCCAATACAAAGGTGTGAATCAAAGTTATAGGTGTTCTATTTAGAGCATATACAGCTTTCTATTTGGGCTTTTGAGTTGATACTTTCGCCTGCTCGGGCCAGAACGGCAGCTGGAAACCGTTCCAATTCCAGTAACGGGTACTCCATTTGCTGCTCAGTTTATTTCCTTCTCTAGAAACTACCATCTTTACCTATCCTGTACCTTATTCCTAGCTTTATTAAATTTTTCATTCTGTCTATTTGAAAGTGTTGATTTGCTATGGAGGACCTTAAATATTGTTTAAAATTCCCTTTGGTATGGTTTGTAGGATGCCCATCCTCTGTCGGACACTCACAAAGCCATTCTGAGACAGATGTGTGGAGTTAGTTTTCAACTCTTTTCATTAGGATGTGCACTCTGTATTCTAAAGGGCCTGTCTTTTCCGTTGTTTTTTCTGTATTTCTGTCCACTTTCTTAACATTCCTTCCAGTTTCTTTGTTTCTCAAAATAATATACTTCAAGAAAATGAGGTAAACGCGGGCCAGCAGGCGGATCCACAAGGGATACAAGGCATTAATCAGAGAGAATGAAAAACGCCTGCCTGCAGTCACTAAGGCCGAAGCCTTAGTCCGAACAGGAGACAGCCAATGGGCGCTGTGAGCGCTCTTACCCAGAGAGAACTAGTCTCTGGGTAAGAGAGGAGGAGCTCCAGAGACTAGTTCTCTCTGGGTAAGAGCGCTCACAGCGCCCATTGGCTCTCTCCTGTTCGGACTAAGGCTTCGGCCTTAGTCACTGCAGGCAGGCGTTTTTCATTATTGCTCTATGATCAAAATAATATACTGTTAGGCTTATACAATGTGTAAAGTGTCACTTTGCTTTTAGATTGTTAAGACTTCAGTCTATGCAAAGCCAGGCGGCCATCAAGCCAATTCTGCGGTGACAGAAGCCAGATCTGAAGGATCGTCTGGAATCAGTACCGTTGTTTGAACATCCTGTAATTTCTGATGACTGATTATTAATTGGATTGCTGCTGTTTATAGCTTTTAGGGTTTTATAAACTGTGCCTTATAAATTTTGTCTCGGGTGCTGAATAAGGTACATTATATTCATTTAATTGTTTTGCTGGTATTGTTGCTTTTATAATACTGCTGTAACTATGGTCTGAGCTGTGCATAAGTGCATTCCAATTTTACCGGTGTGTAGAGTGATGTGTGCATATTATCTTCCCTGTGCATGGCCTTTTCGGTTGGTATAGAGTTTTGTAACATGCAAGCTCCCTTGTAACTTAGACGTATTAAATTCAAATTAAGTATGTTTCTGTAAGCGTGTATAGTTTGTTAGTAATCATTTCCCAATAGTTTTTCTATAAAACTTCTTTTTGTGTGAACCTCTGAGCTTTATTGCCTGTGCCATTACTACTTTTGTTTAATATTTGGCTAGATATTTCCTGCTGTCGTTGTGCTTACTCATGACCAATAATCTTTTGTCATTCTTTTATCTTATTTGTCTCCTTGTCACAAGTCTGCATTCTCTAGTCTTTCTATGTTTTGTGCTTGGTATTTTATAGTAAAATTTAATGCCTGTTTTGATAAGTTTACGTTAATGTGCTTAGCCCTGCTCTACAGACGTAACTAACACAGGACTATGTTGATATTTGTAACCAAGGTGGTGAGTTAATGTAATGCTAAGCATTGCCATCCGTGCATCATGGAAAGCTTGTTACACTCGTCTTGTTTATGTTAGCTGTTCCAAGCCTATACCGAGAAGTTAGTCTGTCAAACGCACAACCTGGAGTAATTGCGGCAACCCGTTATATACCAACTTTGAATAAATATATACAAAGATTATGGTGTAGCTAACATTAGTGATGTTTCAGTCACTGAAACTGAAACTAGGTTTCAGTTTGTACAGCTTTCAGTTTCAGTTACTGCAACTATTTTGAGAAGAGACCTGAAACTGAAACTGAAACTATATTGGGTAAAAGACTGAAACTAGTTTCAGCCTTTCCTTAAATCTAAATTTTTAAGGTTTTGAGCTTCGATGCTGTAAGAGAGGCTAAATAAACATTAAATTGTGATTTATATTAGCGCAGAGAGCTGGAAACCGTTGTTTTGAAAGCGAACTAAAACAAACTGAGACTAGGGTTGTTCGGGGGGCCGGTGGTGGGGCCGGCCCCCATTTTATTTTCGGGGGCCGGCCCACGGCCCGCCCCCCCCCCAAATCGGGGGGCCGGGCCGCGTATTTAGAAAGTGCACATCTGCTACGCGCATTGGCAAGTGCACAGCGTGTACACGCACTATTTTAGAAAATGCACATCTCCTACGCGCATTGGAAAGTGCACAGCGTCTACGCGCACCATTTTAGAAAATGCACGTCTCCTACGCGCATTGGAAAGTGCACATCGTCTACGCGCATGGCATTAGAAAGTGCACAGCGTCTACGCGCAGCATTTCATAAATCGCATTTAGCTATTCAGGTATAAATGTAGATAGATAAAATATATTTTGCATGACGGTAGTTTGTCGTTACTTCTATAATACTGATATAAATAGATACGTACATAATTCATTCATATCTTCACTACAGCCCACAGCTGAAGATCAATACAAGAAATAATGTTGATTTCAGTTCATAAATTAAATTTGGTTCATAATTGCATCAACTAAGGATCTATTTCTTTAAAGATTAAAATGATCGGATAAACGGATTAAAAATCGGCCGGATTAAAATTTGAATTGCTATTTCTTTAATGCAGGATTAAACTGATTAAGCGGATTAAAATTAACTGGTTTAATTCGACCATTTAAAATCCGAGGATTAAGCGAGTTGATTTTAATCCATTTAAACCGCCATTAAAAACAGCGATTAAAAATTTTAATCCGCCAACTTTTAATCCGTGTACGTGCACGAAGATTAAAAGCTAGTTGAAAATGCTGGAGACGGATTAAACAGATTAAAATTAATTTTTAAAGAAACAGCCATTAAGCAGGTCGGATTAAAATTAACTCGTTGATTTTTAATCCAAAGTGTAAATAAAGAAACAGGATTAGATTAAAATTTTAATCCTAGGCGCATTAAGGAAATAGGATTAAATTTAATCCATTTAACTAGTTTAACTCACTGGATTAAATTTTAATCCGTTTAATTCGAGGTGCTAATTCTTTAATGTTTAAAGTGATGATCTTTAAAGAAATAGGGTCTAATTTTAGTAATGCTTTGAAGATGCAATGCAGTATGATCAGTAGGATCAGCCAAAATAATTATTCATTATAATAGTTCGACTGAGATACAAAATTAAATCAAATTATACAACAAATAAAATTTCTTGAGGGTGTAAAGATCTTGAGGGTAAATTGTACCAGAAGGGTTATTTGCACTCTCTGATATGTTCTTAACATGTACAAGAAGGTTGTAGCGCTGTATCTTGCTCTTGCATACAGCGAAAAATTTTTCTACCACAAACTTTTTAACATAACTTTTTCATTTTCCTATGTTTAACACGTGTCAAGGTTACCTTTGAAGGGCTCTACAGAACGATTGAAGCAATATTACGCAAAATGCACCTGTCTTGTTTTGAGGACCCATTGGGACTACAAAATATGTGAAAATGAGCAAAATCGGAGATGGTCGAAAAATCGGCCAAAAAGCGACCCCCCTCCTTAAGGTGGTGATTCCTTTTGGGCACATATTGTTGTTTGGCGGCGTAAATCAAGATGAAATTTAATGAAACTTTCCAAAATAAGTTCTTTCAGCGTTCTAACACCCTCCGCGCAATCCCGATTCAAAAATTCGAGATTTCCGGTCAGAGTGGTTTTTCCCAATTTCTGAACGTTTGGCAGCTGCTATACAGTTATGACTATATTCATTCGAAAGATCTCATTGAGCTTCACATTTTTGGTTTTTAAAGTAAGTTTCTAGCTTTTCTCTACCGTGAGATATAGCCGATTTTCTTGATTTGGCGTCGAAAACTTGTCATTTTTGCAGAAATCAAATAATCTAACATTTCTTGAACTACACAAGCCGTAAAATCAAACTAAGGGCGTCGATCTGAAGGTCTCACAGGGACAAATTATCCGACGCATGATCGTCTTCCAACTGCTATCCCGTAGGCTGCTATCATAAAAAATGTAGTTTTTGCAAAAACACGACCAATTTTTTTCCAAAGATTGTGGAGCATTCACTATGCAAGTTGGAGGGCTGCTACTGAACAAATGTGTTCTGCACAAATATACCCAGGGACGATTTTTTAGTTGCCCCGATTGCTGCTTTCTAGCTAAAGTAATCGCTTGACAATATTGGAAAAAGTAGGCAAAATACAGGTTACGCACACATTTCAGCTTATTTCTCTATAATGAAGAGCGATCTCACAATAATTAAAAAATCGTCCCCAGCTATTTGATGGAGGTATCGAATGACATAATCGATGTCTCGTGAAAAAATTTACTTGAGTCTGCAAAAATTCTGGAAAATTATACTTCTTCTAAAATGTGTTAAAAATATTTTAGAAACGCAACATTAGTTTCATGGCATGCATTAAAAAGAAAAAATGTCAAGCTACATTTTGATATAAAAATGGCTTCTTAACTCCAAGTAATGAACGAGTAATAATGGGGCAAACTTTATGTGACCAAAGGGAATCACCACCTTAAGTTGGGCAATGGTAATTAAATTAAAATTAATTTTAAGTTTATTTTAGACATTTCATTGAATTAAATTGAAATTATATAAAAGTTTTAACTTGAAAATTTAAATTTCATTTAATTGAAAAACTAAATTTTCCAGGCAAACTTGAATTTTGTAAGCTTTTCTTGAAACATTTTCCGAAAGAAAGATTTGACCATTGACATGTGTCGGTGTGGTTGAGCTCTGGAATTAAAATTTCGAAAATTTCAATTATGTTATTTTTCAAATTTTTTACTTAGAAATAAAACATAAGATATCAGAAAGCTAGGTAATAAGGTTAGAAATTAGCACTGATTTAATTGAAGTTAAATTCTTTAATTTAATGTTTTCTTAGAGGCAGAAACCTAATGTGATTGGAATTACAGCAGGTAGAAAATCTTGCAAGAGTACATGCGCTTACGGAAGTTACTGTGATTTATCCCAAAACTGTTGCAGAGTGACCAGGAAAAAATTGGCAGGGGGCTTGTTGTTTCTCGCATCTAAGTTCTAATTTGCTCATAACAAATCATGACAGTACTAAGAAACACGGCGATGTCTCAAAATACTTGCAGGTGCCATCCAACCTCAGCGAAAACAATAATAATTTTGGTCAGATTATGTGAAAAAACAAAAGCAATTAATGGTAAGATTCGGCGAATCCGGACAATTTTGTAAATTATAGTGCAAAAATCTAATGTGTGGATCCCTCCCTCTCTTCCTCTGATCTTGTCCTTATCCTACTCTTTCTGTATCATCTTTAACACTTTGCTGGTACCTTGTAGCAACGTAATAATGAGGTTTGTTTTGCACTTTGTGTGAAAATAAAGTTAAATCGGTAACTAAAGGCTTTCGATCAAGGCAGCCTTCACGCTTTAAATGAGTAAATAGTTTTAATTACAACACTCGTAAGCTTATACGTAAAATCAAGAGTCATATGAAATATTAAAATAGTGATGAAATTTGAAAACTATGTGTGTATGAATGTTGGTACTATCAATACTATTACTATGTAGTATTATGAATTAATAGTATTATGAAACTATTATGCTATGGAAACTAAAAGAAATGAAAACGCGGGTCGGGGCTGGTCAAAAATTTTGACCCACTTTCAGCTCTGAACTAGATGATTTATATTGGTTTCCAAAACGTCCTAAATCTTTGGACAAAAATGCATTCTAAATAAAAGCTTCCGAATATTAAGTACAATGCGTACAATATCATACGGCAGTACATGCTACTAAACTGAGGAATATCTTCAGCGAAATAAAAATCCTGCATTTATAGATTTTTACTGCACAACTTTAAAAAATAAACAAAAGCCAAATATTTGAACAAGGACTATGTATTTACGTATAATATTATATAATGTATATATTCGATACTATGGATATGGAACAAAAGAGAGGAACATCAAATGCGTCTTACAAAATGCTGCGCGTAGACGCTGTGCACTTTCCAATACCATGCGCATAGACGCTGTGCAGTTTCCAATGCGCGTAGGAGACGTGCATTTTCTAAAATGGTGCGCGACGCGCGTAGACGCTGAGCACTTTCCAATGAGCGTAGCAGATGTGCACTTTCTAAATACGCGGCCGGGCCCAACACGCCCCCGGGGGCCGGTGTCAGTCACGGCCCCAAACCGGCCCCCATTTCGATTTCATGTGGAAAGTATGAATTTTCCAATGCTAATGTAGTAAATAAAGGTGTTGGTAGCGTAGCTATTATTTAATTTTAGTTTTTGGCAAGCTATCAGATTTCATCTTATATTAATAGCTTCTTGGATAGAAATACTTTGGAAAAATTATTGTCGAAACAAAGTAGTAATCGAAACTTAGATCTTATCTGTCAAGATGCATGGAATGTATGCTCTATGTTAGGATCAGTTTCTATATTCCCTGACTCTATCCTTCACTCTTAGAGGTTTTTGTGGAAGCTATAGGAAGTTGTGTAGCTTTTTAAGCGATCCTTTCACAGAAAATGCTCGCTATTTACCCAATCTTATAATTTCAAAGTGCAATGGATTGCACATGCAAAGATGACTATTTTGATACAAGATAATGTAGTAATTACGCTAATTCTAGCTGTTACTTAACATTAGAAATTAACATGGAAAGTTGCCATATTTTAAGAAAAACCCGTCGTGTTGTATATGATTCGAAAGCTCTTGACGAGGCGAATTTAATGGTGTACAAATTAATTCATATAGTTAAGCTGGCCGATGGTTTAGCGGAAAAAGTAATTTTTCCGTAATAGCTACTATGGCTATTCGAATTGATCGGTTCGAATTAGTTCCTTTTCCACTGAATCCACTACGTCAACAGTTTTCGAATAATATTATGCAACATGATAGGTTTCGCATAAACTTTTTAAAATTTCCTTGTCTGTGTTAGTTCGCAGCAGTAATTAGCTTAATCACATTATTTTATACTAAAACAATCGTATTTACAACGCGTCTACCCATTGCAATTGAAAATAACGAAATTGGCAGACTAACGATCTTTTTCTGTGAAAAGTTAGCTTAGGTGAGACCTTAGCATAGTGACAAAACGACTCCGGTAGGGAGTACATTCCAGTTTGTTTATTCTGACTTCTATAATTTCTTTCTACTCTAATCTAGTCCGTGTGCCACTGCACTGGCAGGATGGGTTACTTGGACATGTAGTGTGAAAACAACATATTGGACTCATTTATTTTTCCAGAGCCAAGAAAATAACGCAAACTTGCGACGTAGGATAAAACTATGCAAAAAATGACTATTTTCATTATATTGATAAGGAAAATTTTTCTGGCATTGGGGCCGGTTGTGAACTAGGCACCGGGGGCCGATGTCGATCACGGCCCCGGGGGCCGGTGGGGGGGCCGGCCCCCCAAATGAAGCGGCCCGGCCCCCCAATTTGGGGGGCTGGGGGCCGGCCCCGGCCCCCCTTTTTTCGTATTTAGCACAACCCTAACTAAAACTGAAGCTGAAATTATTTTACGTTGCGGACTGAAACTTAAACTGAAACTGAAACTACTTTGGTCCGCTGACTGAAACTGAAACTGAAATTATTTCGAACCACCGACTGAAACTGAAACTAAAATCGGCTACTGAAACAACACTAGCTAACGTTGTTCGTTGAAGGTGTTTCCGACAAATTCAGATTGTCTACTACTGGCCGGGTGGTTTCTATTTAGTTCAGTTGACAGTTCGCAAAAGTTTATTCTGTATCAGCACTCGTTCGACCACCATTAGTCCACATCTGGCTTTCGGACATCCGCTCCAACAAATATGAAAAAGGGACGGTACCTACATTAGTTTTTGTAAAAGCATTCTTTGAGATTTGTTTGGAGGTAGTAATTTTGTTAGACACACTACTTACTAAGTTGATTTTGGTTGGCTCATCTGTGTCAGAGTTGAAACTGCAACAGATTTGGTTGAATTGAAACTAAACTAGAACCAAGTTGAGCTGACACTGAAACTGAGACTAATCGGGATGTCGTAAACATCACTACTTGGAAGCAAGAAATTTAGAAGCTGCAGTTATTTCCAATTACTGTTGGCCGTTGGCCGAAATTTTCGTCGGCCTAGCCAATTGTCCGGTTAACAGCCAACGGTCAATGAATTGCCGGCGGGCGTAAAATTTAGGAATTGTATAATTTAGGCCCATACGTGATTTTTCTGTAACTCACTCAAGACTGCTAAAATGTTATGGCTTTTCTTTTTTCTATTAGTAGAGCTGGCTGGCTTTGGCAATGGAATTTCCCGGCGCTGGCCAACGGGTTGGCCGACCGTTATCCAAGCAATAGCCGATAATAAGCTGAACCAGCAGACGCCCAGCGCCAGGCAGAACTACTGAGGCGTAGTGAGAATTTTTTGACAAGCAATACCAGTAGTATTTGATTTGTGACATACAACATGATATCCTACTTTTTCTGTGTGAGCTTCGGGCTTAAATACTAAAATGAAAATTTATTTAAGATTCGGGTACCGCTTTGTGTAAATTTGACCATATAGGCTTCAATTCTTTATGAAAGTGAATGGAACTTTCCAAATATATAATTTTGGTGCTCTTTAACATTCAGAGACCAGCCCCACATTTTTAGATGAAAAGATAAGAAATGTTTGGTTTTTGCCATTATTCTCTCAGTACGCAGTCGATACACCGAATTGGTGGTATGGTTGGAAATAAGGCACCAAAATGATCATGTTTGATTTTACAACCCTTGAGCTCTGTAGTGGTTAAATGACTATAAACCAACTTTCTCTTTCCAACTCCCAAAAATGCGAAAGTTATAGCGTTTCAAAAATTTCCATGAAAGCACTGCACAAAAGGATACCACCTTCAGTAGGTGCTTTCATTATCGGGATAAGATTTCGATAGATTGTCCAATTTTAAAGAAATTTTATGTCATGTCAACATTTTGGCAGGCTGAGGCCGAGTGATTGAATTGCTACCATTCCTATGGATTAAAAAATTTTATTAAAGCTCTATTAAAGTGGGAATAAGATTTTGAGAAATGAATGCATGTGAGCCGCTCTCGGAAGCCCCTTAAGTTCTACCATTCCCTATACAATTTAAGCCAGAGAATATTCCACTCTTTTGTACGTAGTATATATCGAATGATAATATTCGTCGACACATCTTGTTAACGTGGCAATTATCCTGAAATAAAAGATATTTTACCAGACCAGTGGATCTATCAACCCTCATTTAGATGCGAGGACTCCAGACTTTGTTTACCCTATATGATTTGTTACAAACTAACGATTTACAAACTCTCAACGGTAACGCAAGTATAAAAATTACACAAGGTAACCAGTTCTCAGCAAGTGTATATTAAAAATCAGTAATCTAAGCTAGGCCATCGGCCAGCAGATAACAAATAGCCAACGGCCTACGAGCAGTCACCGGAGCCAATGGCCAGCCTTTGGTCGCACGGCCAATGCTCAACATAAGTCCAACGGCTCCAGAAAGTTTGCTCCCTGATGCTTATTGGCTTCATTGTGATCTGATGTAAATTGGGGGGGTCCGCACAGTATATAGCACTTGTCTTGACAAACGATACCCAACTCTGGACTATTGATAACAGTGCATCAAAAGTGTTAATTCTCTATTTTTCGCGATTGTAGCCTACTTTACCTCCAGTTTTGTCCTTCCCTTCCATTCAGTTTATTTTTTAGGAATTTTCCGGGGGGGAGGGGCTTCCCGAGGCCGAGGGGTCATCCAGGGCCCGGAGGGGGAAGAAATTTTCGAGGGGGTTGCAAGGTGAGCTAAAAATTGGTATTTTTCGCATATTTTACACGTTGAAACGCAAAAAGTTAAAATGCCAGGATTTAAGCTAGAAATACTCATTTTTACTAAAAAATCTTCGGCACCTCCGCAAAAATTTTTAAAATTTGCCTATTTTTGGCAAAAAGTTTGGGCCCTCGAAAAATCCCAGCAGGGAAACATACCAAATTTCACTGACCCTTGTGGAAGCAAATTTGGGTATATACCCCCTGTGATGTTATATACCCCTCGAACGCAACAACCAAGTTTAACATCACACCTAAAATCTTAACACATAAACTTCGTGATATTTAAGCAGTTTTGTATACCAAATACAAGATTTGACGACGTAAGTCGTAATATAGACCAATATCCATTGAGTATATACCAGTATATACTCTGTGGTGCACTTTGACGACTTCGGTCGTAATATAGTAACGTTCCTTCTTTCTATGCTTGCATGGATTGATTGAACATATATAAAGCTTCCCTTTAATCTCAGCATATGTATATGTACATAAAATGTTTATGGCATAACGATATTAATGTTTTTTGTATGTGACAATAGTATATTAATCTTGAATTGCCGTGTCTCTACGTAACTATTTATATTGAAAATTTGTTCTGACCAATTTTCGCTTTTACTCAAACAATTGGAACACTATAGTAATCATTACGGAAAACTAACCTATGCTTGTATTGTTTCGGTTATTTGTATAATCTGCAGTATAGCTAAAAGTTAATTTTGCTTAATAGTTTTTTACATTGAAAAATTTTTGTGACCAATTTTGCTTTTATTCAAACAAATGGATCAAAACAGTAAATTATATTGGAAAACTATACTTGTATTGTTTCGGTTACCTGTATAATTTGCAGTATAGCTAAAAGTTTCAGGTTGATTTTATATCTACCATTTTACAGATTGTCATTGTCTTGTGCCTTCAGAAATTAATTAGTAATCTATATTCATTTTCAGTTAAAGAAAATTTTGTATATCTCTTTTCAGTTATAAAAATGCGTAATACATTGCTTTTCCAAAAACGGTACTAAAAAATTTTTTATATATAAAGTCATATGTTTCAATTGAATTAAGTTGGGATCTCCCTTCTCTTCTGTTTATGTGTTAACATCACGTCTTGAGGCGACCAGCGGCGAAACCTTTTCTTGCTTATTATATATTTTTCTTAAATTTACCGAAAAACCAAGTTCAATACAGCTCCACTGATGAGCCGTCTGTATCGTGAACTCTGGTCTGGCAGAGGTCGCATGCACTTACTAACATAGGTTGTTGGATGTTGATTTTTGTTATTTTGCCGTGAATGTGCACCTGCTTATAAGCAATTTTGGAGTATGAACAAATGAAGCTTTCATTTGTTCTTATAATACTACCATGGCTCCTAATCGACACCAAGACAAAATAGGATGCGTGGTATGTATCCCTGTATATGATGTTTACTATACCCCTTGTGATAGCGATTTTTGTTAGGGGTACTTTTGAAAGCGATTTTTAAGCTATTTTTGCTATTTTTTAGCTAAAACACGTTTTTTGAACGTTTTTAGCAAAAAATAGTAATTTTAAGTAAAAAATTTTGGCGAAGCCGGAAAAGTTTTAGAAATTTTAGTCGTAAAACCTATTTTTTGGGCAATTTTCTTACCCCTTGTGGGGGCAATTTCGCGACCCCTTGTGGGCGACTTCGCCTTGGGGGGAATTTCCCCCCCCCCCCTTGTCCACCTGTGGAGGGACACAAAAATCCTGGGGGAAGGCATTGCCAATTCCGGGGGGCCGCCCGCCCCCGGTAGACATTACTCTGCCATTAGTGGGGAGAACCATACTCTCCTTAAGGGGAATCGATCCCGCACCACACCACCCCCTGGTTTAGCCTAGAAAAAAATCCAAGTGCTGTAGATACCTACTGCACCTACATTACTTAATGCAAGACGGAATGTTTTATGCTCAGTAGTTATTGGCTAGAAATATTCCTGTGGCTGGTCCAAAAATAGGCCAATATAGTAGGTCATAGGCAGTATTTTAGTTTTTAATTTAATGACATTGGACAGATTGATCCTAACTGTATATATTTCGAGGAAACTTAAATACAGTAGCAGTTTCTTCAAATGGATCCAATCGCTGGATTTTCTGAATCTGCGTTCTACAACATACTCATCCAAGTAAGCTCAGTCAGCAGCTTTTATTTATTGGTTTTAGACACTTGTCTATGCTTTACGAAGACTTTTGTTGGTCATTTTAACTTATAACTTATTATAAACGAGGGTCACCATTTTAAGCCATTTAGTTATTTGTTAACTGATAAGTTAACTGCAAAACAATCTGATATTAGATACGACTTTTGGTCCAATCGAACCGAAATAGCTGTGAGTTAATAAAATTTTAACTGAGTCCTTCTAATCCAAACCCAAGCTAATCTACATAGTATAGTGATAGTATTTTTGATAATTCCAGAATACTTTCACTGACTTACGTATTTTAGGTAGCATTTCGTTTTTCTACTTTCTTTCTAAACGCGGCCTTACTTCGCTTTATAACCAAAGAAACTCTTGGAATTGTCAACGTTCGGTTAGTAGATGAGTTTTTGTAATTTATTAGGTTAGTTTGTTTTGGATGGACATTTAATTATATATTTCTGAGCATTACTCCAATTTTTCTTGAACAATTTGCTAAAACATGTGCATTCAAAAAATGTTTGTGGTTAGCTTAAAATCGGTTTGTGCCTTATTTGCAGATGCATAATTAGCAACTTTGGTTTTCTATAATTTTCCTACCGAATTTTTGGAATTGTTCAGATTTTTTGCAGGCTGGCATCGGTTAAATCGTTCGATGTCTCTATTGTTATAGCTGG